>ML816659.1:17049-35280 GCA_009831015.1 Picea engelmannii
ATTGGTCGTCACAATTGCGACGCAAACCTTAATTGCTGCGACAGTTTTGTTGTATAAACAACAAAAAGATGTCGTCGCTTGTGAACGACAACTTCAATTGTTGCGACAATTGTGCTATATAAAAACGAAAAGTTGTCGTCGCCTTTACGACGACAACTTCAATTGTTGCGACAATTGTGCTATATAAAAACGAAAAGTTATCGTTGCACGTGGGACGACAACTTCAATTGTTGCGACAATTTTACTGTATAAAAACGAAAATTTCTTGTCGCACGTGTGATGAAAACTTCAATTGTTGCGACAATTTTTCTATATAAAAACGAAAAGTTTCGTCGCACGTGCGACGACAACTTCAATTGATGCAACGGTTTTGTTATATAAACAATGAAAAGTTGTTGTCGCACACGCGACAACAAGATCAATTGATGCGACGAGTTTTCTATGTAAACAACAAAAAGTTGTCGTTGCCAGTGCGACGACCGATTAAATTATTGCGACAATTTTGCTATATAAACCACGAAAGTTGTTGTCGCAATGGGCGTCGCAATTGAGATGAAATGTTGGTTTCACATAGTTTGCCTATATTGTCGTATTGGCGACGATATATTTTTTTTGTCGCAATTGCCTATGCTGTCGCTCTTGTGATTCATCGCAATGTCAATGACATAACATCGCAAGAGTGTCAAAACAGTCGTCGCAAAATGACCCAAATATGCTAGTCTTTTATATTTCGTCGAAACAAAATCCAAGTCAAATTCTTGTAAGATGAGTGTCCATCGATTAATTTTCCCTCCAATGACCCATCGTGTTAACACATATTGAAAATGGTTCACGACAGCTATGACGATGGTCTTGTGAAGTAATATGTAATGACAGAACCATTGGACAACATGGATAGCTGGCAACGCGAACTTCTCAACATGGGTGTAGTTGAGTTCTGGTCCTACCAAGCCTCGACTAAGACAATAGATAACATGCTCTTCGAGCACGTCATCCTCTTGGACCAAGACCATGCCAAAAGTCGACTCTACGACAGCCAAATACAACAAGAAATCCTTTCCATAATCCAAAGGACATAGTAGAGGAGCAGACATCAGAGCACGTTTCAACGCTTTGAAAGAGCATTGAGCCACTTCATCCTAATAGAATGGGACCCCTTTCTTCAAGAGACACATAAACCCTTTAGTAATCTCGACATGGTTGGCAACAAAACACTAAAGAAAGTTGTCTTTCCCCTGTATAATTTGAAGTTGGGGGATTGTGCGCGGGGGAGGAAATTGAACTATTGCCTCAACCTTCAGAGGATCGACCATGATCCCTTTAGTTGACACGATAAAACCTAACAAGCGACCCGATGTTATGCAAAAACTACACTTATTCGGATGAAGGCAAATCTGGTAGTAGCGATACCTCTCAAAGATAAGTTGTAAGTGGGCCGGGATGATCAGATCTCTTACGAGAACGTGATGCCAAATCATCAAGATATGCCTCGACTATATGTTTGAGGTCATGGAAGGAAAACAACATGGCCCATTGAAAAGTGGCTCCCGAATTCTTAAGGCCAAAAGGAATTTTCCTCTATGCGAATCTACCCCAAGGACATATAAACGTCATTTTATGTTGATCCTCGGGTTTGATCTAAATTTGGTTGTACCTAGAAAAACCGTCCATAAAAGAAAATACCTCACAACCAACACATTCATTGATAATCTGGTCAATGAAAGGGGTTGGAAAATTATCTTTTGGGCAAGCTTTGTTCATATTACAAAAGTCCATACACACACAAATTGTACCTTGCTTTTTGTTGACAGAAACAAGGTTCGACACCCATTCTATCAATTGCACTGGATAGATGAAACCAACCTTGATGAGTTTCTCTACCTCAGCCTTGATCGTCATTACCTTGCAAGGATTGACTGGGCGAAGCGTTTTTCAAACAGGCTTAACATTAGGGTAAGTTGTAATCTTGTGTTCAACAATATGTGGGTCAATGCCTGACATATCCTCATAAGACCAGGAAAAAATGTCGTAAAACTCTTTAAATAATTCAGTATAAATCTGAATCTCCTCGGAGTAACAATCTGCTCCAATGAAGACGTTTTCCATGATGCCATGGGTTCTAGAGATGTCGATCAGAATTGTTTCAGGTATACTTTCCATGTTGCTCTCGACATAGATTTCGTGCGTGTCCAGAGGGTTAACATGACAAGCAACATCTCCATTCACAGTCGTAGTGAACTCTCCTGCCTCTACTCTCCTCCGCTCGGGTAAAAAATAAGATCTGTGGTGAAGATCGTTCCAAGGTCTATCCGCCCTAGTCATTGCCTCCAAAATCGCCTTGTTGGAGGGCAAGACTAAGTCCAAAGGATTGTGAGTGGCAAAAGAGTCTTGAGCCCAAATAGGATCGAGAACGTGATATAACTCCCGTGGGGGAGCTCGATGAGGGTTGGTCAAGGCTTGCTTGACAATACTGTATGCAACCTCAACAACGGATAAGAGCATAGCCATTCTTGGGTGCCCTATCCCTTCCATTGAAGATGATGGGGATGGTAAAATCCATAGGTCGTTAAAGTAACTCGTTATAAAAGAAGTGACTTGAAATATCGCAGCCTTCGGCTGTTTGGGAACAACTGAAATAAACTTGACATCAATGGCATGCGACAAATAATCAAAAGTTCCCATTAAAGATGGAAACAATTCAACACCTAAGTTGACGGTACTTGGCTGCGGGATATCAATCATCGGGACCGTGGATACCCCCGATGAAGGGTCAAGACATGAGAAAGATAATTGATCAATGGTTATGATCCCACCTTCGTGAGGAAATCATAAGACCAAAAAAATGGTGGATACAACCATTGTCATAGCGTATGTTCAAATCCTCCCTAACAAAATATTGTAGTCGAGAGGTGCATCGATTAATTGTACCTCGATGCACACAATTTTTCCCTCCAACTGCACGGGGAAGGAGGGAATTATTCCATGTGGTCTAAAATATCAACCATCAAATGCAGTTAGCAACGTGGGCGATGAAGACAACTCAGGTTGGCTAATGGCCTTCCAACATTCCAACGCCTTCACGCAAGTGGAGGCACCCTCATCAACCACCATATGGAAAATGTTCCGTGTCAACGATTTTGTGGCATACAACACTACTATCTGAAAAATGACGTGGTGAGGAAGACGAGGTTTATAATCTGTAGGGTCAAAAACAATCATTCTCGAGTTAGTAGTCTATACCGCTCCTAAGGTAGACAACAATGCTTTCCTCTGTGAGGGGAAACTCTGGAAGACTTCGAAAGCAGACATTGCATAAGGAGTTTGTGCCAAATTCTCCATGATGGAGTAATTCTGAGCTGCCCCTGTGTTCGGATTGTGAGAAGCCTTCTTAAACACACCCTTAGGGAAGTGATTCATAGTTTCTCCCACAATCTTTTCAATTTGAAGAGGAGGCGGTGGGTTGGAGGCTTCTTTTCCCTTCTCATCAGATTCTGGCATTTCGTAATTATGAGTCTTGGTATGCAAATGAGCAGTTGATCTCATCATATAAACATTTGCAGCTTTGTTATTAGAATTAGGCGCAAGGGCTCTCTGATTTCCCCCAGGCACATTCGTGGATGAGGAATCTTAAACCATATTTTTCCCTTGTGGAAAATGGTTGGTTAACATGACAAGCTGTTGTTGTGAAAAATACCTTTTGAGCTTCCTCAAGCCAAGGGAATTGGTGAGTCAAGTGGTCGTCAGTGCAAAGCTTACTCAAAAACTTCACCTTCCTCTTTTTTTTTTACCCTCACAAACATTATTCGAAAACTTCTTATCCCCGTTACCCTTCTTGTTTTTATATTTCTTCTTTTCCTCAGATTGTTGGCTACCCTTGGGATCCGTTGATTGCACACTGTGTACATTCGACGTTTGGGTTGCGGGGGAAACTGAACCAAGAGTATGGTTGGCCACAGTCTATTGAATCGATAACTATTGTAACCGATTAGTCAACTGATCTTTGGGCTTGCTCTGTGCTGATCCTACTATGCCATCGACGTGAGGCCAAGACTTCTGTTTGGTCTTGTCGAAAGTCAATTGTGGTGCGTCCGAAAGGATCTCATACAACATACTGGATTTAGAGTAAATCAACTCTAGTTGTTGGGCTCTCATGATAGCATCTTCTTCAGAAAAAAAAACCTCGGATGTCACGATGTATTTGGATACACAGGGCACCAAGGACTTTAGGAACCACTCGAGAAAAAATGTGGGAGGGACCTTCACTTTGATCAAACTCTTTCGTCGATGCCATTCTTGAATGTGATCCAAGATATGGATGGATTTTGTTTGCTCCAAGTTTGCTAGCAACTCGATGTCGCCATCGTATCTTACCAGTAACTGGAAATGGTTTAAGAAAATCATATCCAGGTCGTTAAAGTAAGCGTACTTAAAGCTATCGAGCTCGATATACCATTTTGTGGCACCCCCTATAAGAGTGCATTGAAACAAACACAATTGAACAGAGTCATCCTTTAACGAGTTGGATGAGCACCATAAATGAAATGTCGTAACATGATCACTTGGATCTTCGCCAAGCTTGCCTTCAAACTTAGGGATGGCCGAGGGAAACTTAGAATGCATAGTTTCTAGGAAAGGTAGTCTAGGTTGTGGTGGATTCAAAGGAAAAGAGGGGCCTGGATTTTGGCCGACACTAGGTTGCCAAGAAATTTTTTCCTGTTGGCCAGGGTTTTGGTAGAAACCATGGTGGCCCTGGCCAGTAAAAGGAGTTTGTGCTTGATTCTGCATCATCGACAGATTTCCATAGTTGGATGACATACCTTGTGTAGGGATTGCTCCCTACATGGTATTCCAAGGACCTTGGTTAGGGATGCCCCCAGTTGACCCTCCTGGAATAGGTACTGAACCCTGCCCAGGGTTCCACTGAGTGTGGGAGGGGTTTCCCTCGATTGACATCCCTTGCGAAGGAAACGAACCCTGCCAGGGATTTTCAAGACCTTGTGAGGAGTAAATGCATGTCGTCGCTCCTTGTGAAGGAACACAGCCTTACATGGGGTTTGGTTGACCAAATACGGGGTTGCCCCCTATCGAGAAAGCAGATGATGAGAAAACATTATTTCCAAACGCACTGAACAAAGAAGAAGGCATAGGCCCTACCATAGTCATATAGTTTTGAGGCCCATGACTCCACCCATTGAACAAGCTAGAGCTGGTGTTAAGCCTGATTGGTTGATCGAAAGCGTCTCCGAGCAAAGGGGAAGGAGGAGGGATATGACCCCCACCGTAAGGGATAACGTTAAACGGGGCAGTGGTGCTCGTGAAAGATCCTTGTAAGGGAGCATTAGAGATCCCTGCCCCCAAACCAACAATTTGTAGAGTAGAGTAGGTTAAGGTCGAACTAGAGTCGAAACCCGACATCCCATACAAAAAGGGAGCGCCATACATGTTCTGAATAGAGGGAATAATGGTCGTAATTGTTTTGGGGAATGTTCCACTTCCCGAAGTTGTGGGTGTCTGGACAACCATAGTCCTGATAGGTGGAGGTGGGGGAGGAGGCACAACACCGCCTCCCGCGACAACCAAGATGGGAGTATGAGGAATCCCAAAAGAGGTATCACTAGTTGCTTCCATTTCCACTTGTCTGACAAACTGACGTTCAGGTGAAGTCACCTAAGGAGGGACTATCTGAATAAGAATTGGCATTGATAAGTCAATGATCAGAGGGTTTGTTGTCTTGAAGACTTCAGCTTTGAGGTAAAAAATGGTGGAATCCTCCGGTTTAGGAAAGTGTTCTCTAGGAGCTGGCTTAGGTATAATTTCTTGTGGCCCATTCACTTCAAATGAACTCTCTTGATCTATCATGTGCCTCAGTGGTGGAGAAGGTAGCTCTAAAGTAACCGACGACGGGTCCTGAAGCGTACACAAACGTTGGAATTGTTGATCTTCCACCTTGTGAAATGATCAACTGACACTCTAAGTTTAACCTAGCGTGAAACATAGAACACCCACTAAAATGTTCCTAACCACAAATCAAGCAATCAACTGACTGGCAGGAAGAATAGTTACGTCGATCGACACTAGAGAAACTTACCGGTGCAAGTGTAACTCGAAAACGGAAACACCCACCGGGTATACTCTGCAAAGTGTGATCCGACATCTGCCCTAGGTACCACGATATACCCCGACAGTCACCCTTGTAAGTCCCTAAAAATAAGAAACTAGGTTGCCAACTTACAGTCAATCACCAGGCAGGTACAATCGACAGTCTGGTTGATCGTAATGAGTAGGATAACAAATTTCCAAGCATTTCAATGGTATCGAAGGCAAATGGTTCAAAATAAAACTAAGGATCTCAAATGGATTTGAGGTCCATGAGGCTCCGTAGTCAAATGCGATTAGAAAAAATCCCAAGAACGACCCTCAATATACGATCCCCACTATGTTCGGTCTGGCTTTGGAGGGGTTATCTCCTCTACCTTTCCTCACACGATCTCATGTTTAGCCCCTATGTTAGAGGGGGGTCTCGACTGAATCTTACGAAACTAGACTCTGACACTCCTTATTACATACTGTTATGTTTGTTTAAGCGGCCTCGAAGAGTTTCCTCTCCACACCTATTTCAAGGCCCTAAAGCCTAGACTACTTGGTGAACCCTACAAACAAAAGTCTAGTTTATTTTAAGTGTTAATCGCTGATTTTAAGTGGCCTGATTTACTCAAAAGGGTATGGATGTGCAACTTATGGTGTTTTCAAGAGACAAAAGAGAAGAAATAAAATCTTTAGAACATTCGTGCAAAAAATAAACTAGGTTCTACAACTGAAGAATGGCTTTTAATCTTTGTAAGTGCAAACTTTTTAAAGTATACTCCAAGATCCTAAAATGAAAAAAGTTTCTTAGAATGCGCTTTTCGTTTCACAATGCAAATGAAAACTACTAAAATTTCAAGGAAATAATGTAGAAGGAACTTTGGAAATGGAACTCTTTTCTTTTGTAATAAACAACCTATGCTACAACTACCAAACAAAAATGCATAACTAAATGCAACTACAATTTTTTTTTTTTTGAATGCTCAGAAAATAAAATCACAATTAAATGATATTTTTTCATTTTTCAAAGCATAAACAAGGTGAAGAGAAAATAAACCCAAGACTAACATAGACCCTAAGCCAGTGCTGGAACGTAGGGATTCACTGGAATCCACAAGAGGATCTAACGCTTATAAGTTCACCCTAAACCCTAAAATAAATAAAAAAGAAACAAAGAAACAACAGGGGTTCTTTACAAACTGCAAGATAAATTGAGTCTTTAACCCAAGAAAACACAAATAATAGAGACCCTAAAGAGTTCATGAAGGCCTAAGAAGCAAAGAGCTTCTTGCTAGGAAAGAAAAATTATTTTTAAAAACCCTTCCAAAACACAGAGACATGTGCTGTGCATGAGAAGCCTGCGTATGTACGTGGGCTGGTAGGCACCTGGAAGGTGACCAAAGACCCAAACTAACTCAGGAAACTCAAAAAACACAAAAATAAACTGAAAAAATCAAATCAAACCAAAATCTCCCACTAAGACCCTAGAGAGACTACCTAGTAGAGTCACCAATTTTGCTATGGGGAAATCCCCCCTAAAATGGGTCTAAGGAATAGGAAAAGTGATAACTCCCTTAAAATACTGATCTACCTTTAATCTACCCCAAAACCATCTAGACAAAGTGATAAGAGAAGGAGAGAAGAGAGGGTTAATGAGTGCACCTTCAATCCTTAATGTTGATGTAGACCTATTCTGCTTGTCATTGCCTCCTAGATCACATATCTCCTCCCAAAGATGACCTGCAAGTGGTTAAGAATATAATGCAACAACATATACAATCTCTAATAATCACTTTAAAATATTAAATATAGATATAAATGCTCAAATTAACAAGAACATGTAAACATAGGGTTTTGGGACAAAGATAATCTCTTTTATTCAAATTCAAGATAAGAAAGGTTACAACCTTTGCTTGCGACCGCTCTACGAACCAAGTCTGGGATCCTCTGTCATGGCTCCAAGTGCATCAATCCCACATTATATTCTCACAAAAAACATGTCATCAAGGGAAGGAGGAAGGGTTGCATAGGGAGAATGGCTGGAGGGGAAAGTTGGGGCTAAAACTCAGAGTAAGATGCAAATCTTCGACAATGAGAGGGAAATAATTTTGGCAGAATTTTCCTATTCTCTTGGTCGTGTGTCTAAATGAATCCCCAAGACCTCTTTTTATATGAGAAAAAGATGGTTATTCAGTTTGGGGATGAGTTACATGTTGGATTACTGAGAGGGGGGGTGAATCAGTAATAGAACAATTATATTCCTTTTTAAACCAAATAATCCAAGTGTTATATCAATGTAGAATTATCATCCAATAATGAGCAATGAACAAATGAACAATCATACACATACACATTACACCAGTGTTTTAAGTGGAAACTCGAAGTGGGAGAAAACCACATAATGTTTTTTCTTATATGTCTTGAATAATTACATTCATTGGAAGCACCAACTTCCTTTGTTTTCTAGCTGCAATTGGAAGAAGGCTCCAACCCCCTAGTTTCTTAGGCTAAAACCTGAGGGAAGATCCAACTCCCCAATTCTCTGGCTACAACCAGAAGGAGGCTACAATTGGAAGGTGGCTACAACCAGCTGTCCTTGCCCCGTCCAACCGCCCTAAAGTAGAAGTAGAATGATGGAACCACTGTCACACTATCACTGTGAGATATATCATTGTAAACCTATACCAATAAACCTGAACCATGCATCAACCTATACCTCAACCTGTAATCAACCTGTACCATAAACAAGTGCATCAACCATGCACCAACCTATACCAAAAAACCTGTAATCAACCTGTACCATACACAAGTGCAACCAACCATGTACCAAGTAGGTACCAATCATGTGTCAACTACTCATCAATATATACCAACATCATCAACTATACACCTCATGTATGTGCCACCTCATCATCTACTTATCTCAACCATGTACCCAACATGTACCTTAACCAAAAGCCCTCATCAATTTCATCATCCAAATATGATTTGTAACTCTGTAATAGACCTAGTTTATATGACCACATACCTGCAAACCTTCCTTAACTTTGACAACAAGAGACTAGCATCTTCATCAAACTTTTCTTTAGTCTCACATAACTAGTTTTGGATTAGTCAACAACCCTAACTTGAAATGATCATAACTTTGTACCTGTAATGATTAAAGATATGAAACTGATAAACAATATTCCTCAGCGTGTTTTATGCAATTCCTCCAGGTGTCACTACTTGGAACCTCTCAGAAAATGAGTTATAGCAAAAATGACATACCTTGCTGAATTCTGGCTTATTCTAGAGAGCGAACTTGTAGAGCGTGCCCTGCATGGAATATTTGTTGAATATATATTAAAATGTTACATAGAATACTAAATACTGTACTCTAACCAACGCATTTGGTCTTACTTAATTTGGATTTGTTATGAATACGTTATGACATTTTTACCCGAAACACCTATTTTTGACTAGTTTCAGGACTAGCCACAAACCCTATTTTCCACGGAGTGTAACTCCAAAAATACAATGATCCACAAGATTATTTTTTTACCACAGATACTTGGATATGTTTCCTCAATGGAATAACAATTTCACGGTCCGAATCATTCTAGAAATTTTTTTATTGTGAAAATGGTGAGATGACCTGTAAATAACATACCTTAGAAAGCATCATCAAAATAATTTATCCTTCCTTGAATTCCGGCCTTATTTTCTTCACCTTCCCTCAGAAATTTGGCTTAGATATCCTTTTGTTACCTCATACACCTATAGGTATTCAATATTCTTAGGTGTGATTAAAATTAGAGAGCCTTTCCTCTTATTTATACTCTCCAAGTAGCTTCCTTAAAAACATCTTCTAGGTCACTTTGCCCACTTTCCTTATTTTAGGGTTAACCCACTTCTAATTTCTCCATTAAATTTATTATTTAAATAATTTATTTTGTATTCACTTTGAATTATAGTATAGTCATCACTTCACTTTATTATTTAACTTCTAAAATCTCTTAAACCACTTTGACTACTTTGACCTTTTGGGGCTTCTAGATGACATAAGAGGGTCCTCCAACTTCGTAAGGCCATAACTCTCAAATCGTGAGGAGTTATGTGACGTTCCACATACCACAGGAAATGGCATGACAATAAACATCCATATAGGATAGTTTTACTGACAAATCCATTGACCTTCATCTCGTTATTCCACAAATAGGCATGGGTTCTCTAACCATACTTCTAGGATAACTCAATTCGCAAAGCGTCTTCCCGTGAGGGATTTCACCATAAGAGGACCACTTTGGAGTTCATCCATATGTACTTCTATCAACCATGAAAAGACAATAATGAGTCATCTTTACATCAAACAAACTTGGGTCCATTACCCAAACCTTTGTGCTACTGGGCTTTCTTCAAGGGTTGACATCAATGACAACCAACCTTAATCAACAATCTCCCCCTTTGGCATTGATGGCAACACTCTGATGCAATAATGAAGTCATATCACTCATGCTCCCCTTAGAACCATGCATCTATCCTTTGCATCTCTGTGACCATTGATCCCCCTGGAATCATGCCTCTGTGCTCCGCATCTGATAAATATCTCCCCCTTTTTCATCAATGACAAAGGTATCTTTCCATCCGGGGCTGCTCCCCCTGAATGAACTGTCCTCTTATGGTGCTTCCTCTTGTACATATAAGACATACAAGATAAGCATTCAAAAACATTCATTTTGGAGTAGAAATAACTTTGAGTCTCTGGCGAAGATACTCAAAGGCTTCCCGTGGAAGTGTTTTTGTAAAGATGTCTGTCACTTGTTATTTTGTGCCCACATACTCAACTCTGATGTTATTTTCTGCAACCTGCTCTCGTAGAAAGTGATACTTTATTGGAATGTGCTTCGTCTTGGAGTGCATCACCAGGTTTTTCTAGATACTGATGGCACTTGTATTATTACAATAGATTGGAATGGGCTCATCATACTCAACTTGTATATCTGTCAGAGTTTGTTTCATCCAAAGAACCATGTCATTTTCTGAGGTTCCTTTCTGTGACTATTGTTATTTTGTTGAGGTTCTTTAGGAGGGACTGTCAATATGCAATCTTTAGCCACATGTCCAAAATTGTTACATTTATAACATTTCACTTCAGTGCTCAAAGATTCAAACCTGTTGTAACTTCTTATTTGTGTTTCACTAGGTCTTCTTGAATAACCCCTTTGTGTATGACTGTCAAAGTTGTTATTGTTCCTGTTGTTAGCTCTGCAATTTACAACTTTATGTCCAAAATTTTTACATGCATAACATTAAAAAAATATAATATAGTTTGATACCTGGGAGTTGAATATCTTCTGAAAGGAGGTGGTCTTATGAATCCTTCTTCTTCTTGAGGCCTATCTGTCTGTTGTTGATTTTGAAATCTGAATCTTCTCAGTGGAGGAGTGTCCCTGTAATCTTCCTTGTATATCTTCCTATCCCCTTTGATTGTTTATGCATACCTTTTTGGATTTGTTTATTCCTCTGTTCTTTTGGAGATTGATCCCTTTTCTGTCTGATTGTATCCAAGTCCAGACTTGTCAAGATGAGATTTTTTGCTGTTGATAATGTCATCCAGAACTTTTGAGCTATTCTGCATATTTTTCTTTTGAATATCCTTTCTTAGTGTGACAATGTCTGCTTCCAAGTTTCCAATGATCTTGTCCTTTTCTATGTGTGTTTGCCTTTTGAGTAACCTTCATCATTTATTTTTTTCTTATGAGGACATTTGTTAGAAAAATGACCAATACCATCACAATTAAAACAAATTAAAGGAAGCTTACCTCTATACCTATCGTTGTTTCCCTTGTTCAACCTTTTAACGAAGTTGGCCACTTCTTCATCATCTTCCGAGACGTCACTGCTGCTTCTATGATCTTCTTGTTGTTATTTCTTTTGCTTTGATGGCTTCTTCTTTAACATCTGGATCTTTGTATTCAGTTCTCATTTCATATGCTGTGAAGATTCCATGCAGTTCATCCATGCTTATTGAGTTTAGATCCGATCTTTCTTCTAGTGTCGATATCTTAGGGTTGAATCTCATAGGAAGAGATCTTAGTAAATTTTGAACAATTACAGATTCTTCAATTTCTTCTCCCAATCCTATGATTGCATTCATTGTTTCATCGACTCGTAAGAAGTAGGCTGCAATAGTTTCATCTTCCTTCGTTTTTAGTTGTTCGAACTAACGTCTGTAAGTTTGAAGCTTTGCTGCTTTGACCTTTGTATCTCCTTCATAAATATTTCGAAGCTTGTCCCAAATCTCTTTAGCGGATTTACAATGTACAACTTTGGTGAATATCGTATCATTGAGATCATTCGAAAGTGCATTTTTGGCTTTGGAATTATTCTCACCAAGTTTCATTGCTTTGTCATTTGTTGGTGGAACTGCTGGTGCTGTGTATCCATCTACAATTGATTGCCAAACTTGAAATCTATGTGCTTGTATATATGTCTTCATCCTTATGCTCCAAAAAACATACTTCTGTCCATCAAACTGTGGTATTCCATTTTTATACAAGTTGTTGCTCTCCATGATCTACCTTTCAGTGGTTAAACTGATTTATGAAGGAACCTGCTCTGATACCAATTGTTGGATTACTGATAGGGGGGGTGAATCAATAATAGAGCAATTATAATCCTTTTTAAACCAAATAATCCAAGTGTTATATTAATGTAGAATTATCAATAATGAGCAATGAACAAATGAACAATCATACACATACATAGTACACCAATGTTTTACGTGGAAACCCAAAGCGGGAGAAAACCACAAAATGCTTTTTCTTATATGCATTCATTGGAAGCACCAACTTCCTTTGTTTTCCAGCTGCAACTGGAAGGAGGCTCCAACCCCCTAGTTTCTCAGGCTACAACCTAAGGGAAGATCCAACTCCCAAATTCTCTGGCTACAACCAGAAGGAGGCTATAACCTCCTATGTTCTCCGACTACAACCGGAAGGTGGCTACAACCACCTATCCTTGCCCCGTCCAACCGCCATGAAGTAGAAGTAGAATGATAGAACCACTATCACACTATCACTGTGAGATATATCGTTGTAAACCTGTACCAATAAACTTGAACCATGCATCAACCTATACCTCAACCTGTAATCAACCTGTACCATAAACAAGTGCATGAATCATGCACCAACCTGTACCAAACAACCTGCAATCAACCTGTACCATACACAAGTGAAACCAACCATGTACCAAGTATGTACCAATCATGTTTCAACTACTCATCAACTATGACTCATCAATATGTACCAACATCATCAACTATACACCTCATGTATGTGCCACCTCATCAACTACTTATCTCAACCATGTACCCAACATGTGCCTTAACCAAATTCCCTCATCAATTTCATCATCCAAATATGATTTGTAACTCTATAATAGACCTGGTATATATGATCACATACCTGCAAACTGTCCTTAAGTTTGACAACAAGAGACTAGCATCTTCATCAAACTTTTCTTTAGTCTCACATGACTAGTTTTGGATTAGTCAACAACCCTAACTTGAAATGATCATAAGCTTGTACCTATAATGAATAAAGATATGAAATTGATACACATTTTTCTTCAATGTGTTTTATGCAATTCCTCCAGGTGTCACTACTTTTAACCTCTCAGAAAATGAGTTATAGCAAAAATGGCATACCTTGCTGAATTATGGCTTATTCTAGAGAGCGACCTTGTAGAGCATGCCCCGCGTGAAATATTTGTTGAATCGATCTGAAAATGTTACATAGAATACTACAGACTGTACTCTAACAAAAAAATTTGATCTTACTGAATTTGGATCCATTATGAAGAAGTTATGACGTTTTTACCCGAAACACCTGTTTTTGACTAGTTTTAGGACTAACCACAAACCCTATTTTCCACGGAGTGTAACTCCAAAAATACAATGATCCACAAGATGATTTTTTTACCAAATATACTTGTATATGTTTCCTCAATGTAATAACAATTTCACGGTCTGAATCATTCTAGAAAAAAAATTATTGCGAAAATGGTGAGATGACCTGTAAATAGCATACCTTAGAAATCATCATCAAAATAATTTATCCTTCCTTGAATTCCGGCCTTCTTTTCTTCACCTTCCCTCATAAATTTGGCTTAGATATCCTTTGGTTACCTCATACACCTATAGGTATTCAATATTCTCAAGTGTGATTAAAATGAGAGAGCCTTGCCTCTTATTTATACTCTCCAAGTAGCTTCCTTAAAAACATCTTCTAGGTCAGTTTGCCCACTTTCCTTATTTTAGGGTTAACCCACTTCTAATTTCTCCATTAAATTTATTATTTAAATAAATTATTTTGTATTCACTTTGAATTATAGTACACTCATACCTTCAATTTATTATTTAACTTCTAAAATCTCTTAAACCACTTTGACTACTTTGACCTTTTGGGGCTTCTAGATGACATAAGTGGGTCCTCCAACTTCGTAAGGCCATAACTCTCAAACCGTGAGGAGTTATGTGACGTTCCACATACCATCGGAAATGGCATGAAAATAAATATCCATCGAGGATAGTTTCACTGAAAAATTCACTGACCTTCATCTCATTATTCCACAAATAAGCATGGGTTCTCTAACCATACTTCTAGGATAACTCAATACGCAAAGCGTCTTCCCGTGAGGGATTTCACCATAAGGGGACCACTTTGGAGTTCATCCATATGTACTTCTTATCAAACATGAAAAGAAAATAATGAGTCATCTTTACATCAAACAAACTTGGGTCCATTACCCAAACCTTTGTGCTACCGAGCTTTCTTCAAGGGTTGACATCAATGACAACCAACCTTAATCAACACTACAATGGGTAAAATGGTTAGGAAACCCTCCATATCCCATAAACTTCACCGAAATACGTGAAATTTTATATTTTTTTCAATTTTTGGTGGTAAACCCGTTTATTGGTGATGCGTCCTCATGCCAAAAGTGTTTGGGTAGAGGTTATTATAGGAAATAGGGAGGTGTGGTAGGCTAAAATGATAGCAGATTGCTCAAAGGTATGGTTTGAGAAGAATGTTTTGAAGCCTTATAGGGAACATCCTTTCATAGTGGCTTAGGGAATATGGTTTGCAAGGAATCATATCACCTACAATGAGAAAGAGATCCCCACTTTTCAGTGCTTTCTTAAGGTCTAGGCTGTCTTTGAAGGCTTAAAAAAATAGTCAAGGTAAATATTGCAAGACAGTTAGGAGAATACCCTATTGACAAATCTAGGGTGTGGAGTATTTTTTATGGTGCAATATAGGGGAACCAAGATCTACGTGGGGCAAAGGAATATTATATATTTTTGATCCACATTTCATTCATTTCAAAGATGGATTGAGATTTGGTTCCAATAATTTTATTTATTTGATGGCTCTTAAACTATTGTTAAAATGTGTTGTAGAAAATAATGTGACATAGTTGTAGGTACTTGGTGATTCCTTGGTAGTCATAAATTATATGAAGGGCTTATTTGAAATAGAGTGTTTGGCTTTGAGTTCTATTTTTTATTTGTTAAAGTTGTCGGAGGGTACCTTCAACGAGATTTCCTTTCAACATATCTACACAGAGTTGAACTCTAATGTTGATTTGTTATCCAAGGATGGGATCCAAGTAGAAGAATGGATTTGGGTCAAGGAATGAATGCAAGAGGGAGTTGTAGTTCCAACAATTATCTCTTAAAATTTTAAAATTTGATTTCTTAATGTTTGTATTTTTTCACTTAGTGCTTAGTTTGATTAAAGAAGATTATGTGTATAAAAATTTTGATCTAGTGGAGGAGGGAACTCATTGAGTTATGATGTTTTAGTAGTTTAATGATTAGTTATTTTTTATTTTTCTGGATAGTATAATATTATGAACTTTCAAGAAATGGATATTTTTATAAACAAAAATGGGAAGATATAAGAAGAGTGCTTGCATGCCTCTTTCCTTTTCATGGATATTCTTTTGTAAATGCAATAACACTATGTGTTCTTATGGAATGATCCAAAGTGTATGGAGTACGTATTGTCTTTCTCTCAGAATAAAATACGTTTTTTATAAGGACATTTATTTATTTATTATCATTTTCATTTTTATTGTTTTTAAAGAAAACAATGTTAGTAAATAAATATATAATCAAGCCTAGTTTAAGTGGTTAGTTTAATCAATTGTCACCAACATTGTTGGGCATTGTTTTTTAGTTTTGTGCCAACACGTACTCAGATCAAATCCCATGTGTGTGTGTGTGTGTGTGTGTGTGTGTGCGCGCGTGTGTGTGGGATGGGGCTGGAGGCCTTTCGGTTTCCCATCCTTCATTTAGTGGAGAGCATTTGATGCTCGGAGTTGCAGAGATTGTCCTATGATTAGATCTGGCAGAGGAATCCTATGTTGGAGCCACCCCATCCTTATAATCTAAATCATTCTAGGATTATGCCTTCTCACGCGCTTGACTCTTCCTCTTCTTCAGGGAGTTTTTCTCTTTAGAATCTCTCCTTCCTGGCATTCTCTTTGTACCCTCTTTATCATTCCTTCACACCATTCTTTCTCTAACTTGGCATTTCTTACTCCCTCACACATATTTTTTCCTTTGTCTGGGCCCAAATTTGTCTATTCTCGATCACCCTCACTCTTGCTTATTTTCTAGTACCCAAATAAGTAGATATCATAACCATTCATTGAGTAATCCAAAAAATAACCCTAATAGCCCAAACATATCCCAAGTAACCCTTAGAACCATAGACCATAGTAACCATTTAATGTGTGTCTTAACACTTGGTGGCTTAACTATGAATCCTAACTCTGAGGGCTTTCTCCTTGTCTATATTTCTTTATTGGGCTTGTCTAGGAAGGTGTAACCTTACCCCACCCTGAGAGGGTGGCTCACTATGCTCAATAGAATCCCCCCTCCTGGGAAATCCCCACACTTACTTTCATTGATGAGATTGATTGATTAATTGGATGAACAGAAAGGACATGGAATTCTACGTCACCCTTTCTAGATAGAGTCATTAGAATGAAAGTACCTTCACTCGTACTATGAATCCTAACCTAAAGGACATTCATTCCTTTCATATATTAATTAATTGGATTGTTAAGGCCATTTCACTAAAGCGAGAAAGGTTCACTAAATTTATTTCCCCAAAATGCTTTCCCACATTCATACTCATTCAATCTGTTAGTCAAGTTCATTACTCCCTTCCAAAAGCTTTAGTTGGATTTGTGAGCCTATTTTGTGACCAAAGATAGGGTTTTAACACTCTCCCAACTCCCAAGGGATATGAAAAATGATCAAATTCAAAGTTTCAGGTAGCACGACATATTTATACAAAGTGTGTTCCTGGCTTGTAAAGGTGGGTTCAACTTGACTGGTTGGATTAACATTTAGAGGATGGATTAACACTGGTTGGTTGGGTTCCTAACACTTGGGCTCGAGCTAGGATAGGTTTCTTTTACTAGTTGGATTAATGGTTGGATTTCCTATGTTGGTGAAAATATCTACATTTTCGGTGTGGGTGAAACTATCTACATAATTCAGGGCTATTCTTGTTGGTCTAAATCAGGTGGGAAAGGCTCATTATGGCATTATGGGGTGGGGTATGACATTACAACGGGGATTGAGGTGGAGGTGTTATTGAAAGGATTGAGTTTGTGGGCTTGTCGAGGAAGGCGAAGTCTGATACACATGCTAATAGTTATTTATGCCTACAAACAACATTGTGATTTCGCCTACTTATCTTCTTTGACTGGGTGGATTTATGTATTGACAAGACTGGGTGGTTTATGGAAAAGAGCGTCGACGAGTGGTCTTTGTGGTGGTTGACAGGTCTGGATTCGGTGGGTTATTGCTTATACAATGTGTTTTCTCCTACTTTTCTTCTTGGATAGGGTGACTTATTAGATCGACACCAACACCGACACCGACATAAATAAACAATAGAGAATAGATAGTTTAGGATCGACTAGGATAATTTGACTTGGATAAATGGGCTCGCTTATGCTCAAACATGACTTGCTACTGCTCAACTAGTCTTAATGAATGTCTCCTCAGTGCTAAAATATTTTATAATGGGGTTCACAAAGCTAATATTTGTTGGAATATTGTTTAATAGTGAGAAGGGGGGG
>ML816659.1:38956-62749 GCA_009831015.1 Picea engelmannii
TTTGGATACTCTAGGAAGAAGTTATGATTGTTTTACCTGGAACACCTTCTTGAGACTAGTCAATAGGACTAGTCATATACCCTATCTTACACAGGGTGTATATACAAATTTAAGATGACCCAGAAGCTGAAATTTTTACCACAGATAAATTACCAATTTCTGTAAATGGCCGCTAGAGTTCAGGGTCTGAAATGTTACATAATTTTTTTTATAGAAAAAGTGCCGCAATGACTCATTTCAGGATGATTCCAGAACCCTATCTTGTACAGGCTGTATCTATGAAAGTATAAGGTCTCAGGAGCTGAATTTCGAACCCAACGTACCTTGATCTGTCTTCTAAATATCCTCCAAGCCGTTCCTTCTGAAACGTTGTAGAGAAAAAGTTATAGCGAAAATTCCACGGTGTCTCAGATGTAGCAGCGAAACCCCAAGACCTTGAGCTCTGATACCATATGTTAAGAACCAAACATCAATATAGCATATAAAAACCTCAGGAAAAGTACTCAATGCCTTGAAAAAGAGATAATTTCAGATAATAAGCCTCTTCAAGGGGGCAACCTCCTTTTACCCGACTTAAATGTTCAAGTACAAGATGATTCAAAATGAAAATGTCTCCTTGGTATATATAGGAGACTAGGAGGTATAATGGCCTAAAGCTGACACAATTAAAATAACATTACTAATCTAAATTACAACTAATGGCCTAAAGCCGACATAAATAAAATAGCATTACTAATCTAATATGCCCCAATTAAGGGGTAATGAGCCAATATTAGGGCTTAACATCATTTGTCGGACTTCAAGCAATTGTTTAGCAGCTTTAAAAACTAGTTTCTTGCTGATATGTATCTCTGTTTATTTATACCATTAGGGACAACAAGTTTAAATTTCTTGTACACCTAACATTGTACATGTATATTGGCTTGTTCTTGTGTCTCGAGCAGGTACACCAATCTTCACAGGCACTCTTACCTCTTGGAAACCTATGTCTACCACCAAGACCTCATTCAAGCCCTTTCCGGACTTAGTAACTTGACCTATAAGGGAATCTATTCATACATCTTACTTTCCCTCTCATTTCCCCCTAGGGTCACCGGGTTCCCCCCTTTGAGGTGATTCTTTCATATCTAAAGTGACGTGAATACCTTCCTAAGGTGACAGTGGGTAGGTGTTCTGTAAGTTGTTGCCATTTTGGTGGTTGGGTCAGGATTTTCCCAGCCTACAACTTGTGTGATAACATTTTGGCACCATTTCCAAGGAGGATTTTGAATCTTCTTCTAAACCCTAATGACACTTTGACAAACTATCCCAAAGCCTCTTCCCTAGCTTATCTCCCGACTCCACCTAAAGAACATCCCCTTTGCACTTTTGATGAGCTCTTCTTGAAGCTCATCTGGCAAATCCACCTTTCCTTATTCCCCCTTTCCATCCTTTCATGAGCCTTGAGCTAATATGCCAACTCCAATGAGGTATTACCCTAAGTAATGGAACCATGGCTTCACAGGACTTACCATGGGTATTCCATAAGGTTTATCCCTCTTTTGATGTTCAAGATATTCCTGGATATCTAAACCATTTCCCAACGGAATGGAGGGAAAATTTCCCCAAGTTTAATGGTGACCCAACTCTAGCAGTCACCCATGTCGTCAATTATATGAAGTATGCCTAAAGTATAAATGTATTGCATGAAGATGTACTAATAATTTTTTTTGTATCTTCTCTGGAAACAAGTCAAAGGAATTTGCTTGCACACTCATGTGATCCGAAAAGTATCCGATCTTCTACAAAGCTTGTTGAGGAATTTCTCAGGCATTACAGGCCAACCACTCAGGATTTGTAAGATATTTTCAATGAGTTTGAAGAAGCTCTGTGCATAGAAGGTTTTCTTGTGGATGATGAGACAATAAATGAAGAATGGAAAGCCAAAGATGAAGATTCACATGTTGAGTATCTAAACGAGACATTCGATGAAGATGAAGTGATTGTATCTTCCCTTCCACTTGATGAAGGCATCCAAGCCTCTATGAATTGTGACCCTTTTAAAGATATTACTCTTTTCCATAACAGTGGAAGTGAATAACTATTAGAGGATCCCTTGGATGTGACATATCCTTTTGAAAAAAGGCAAACAAAGCACTCTGCATTAAGGATCAAGCCTTGTGTAATGAAGAGGCGATGGAAGAGTGTTCGCATGAAGAGAAAAAAGAATCCTGGTGAAGCACAACATGTTGAGGCATCATTATATTTTCTCCTTCCTAATGAATTTGAAGTTGTATAGCCATTCCCTCCTCTTGTTCATGAAGTTGAAGAAGCAACTATCCTTGATGATGAATAATTTGAAGATCCTGTTGAAGTCGCCCCAACCTATGCTATTCTTGCACACAAAGACAAAGAGATTGTCATTTTCAATCATGTTGATGGTCTTATGAAAGAAACTTTGGATATGGTTGATGAGCATATAGACACTTGTTGGCCCGTGACAAATTTCTGGGAGATCCTTGGTCAAGTTTGACCTATTTTGGGACTTTGACAGCCTATCGAAGGTGGAGCGCAAGACAAAGCAGAGATCGCAGGATATCGACCCCTTTTTGGGATTTGGGATTATGTAACAGGTATGGGGATGTCGGCCCATGGGTTTACCCATGTTTAGGCCTATTTTGTAAAGTATAAATAGATGTCTAGGCAATGTAAGGAGAGGCATATAGATATATTTGTGTGATATTGGGCTAATTGCTAAGTATGGATTGTAGATGCTTTGTGCATACTGTCTGAGACTTGCAGAGCTATGTGCAAGTAATTGTAAGAAGGCTTGGTGCTGTACCCTAACTCGAAGAAGGAGGATCTGGCGGAGTGCGCATAGATATCCTGTATTCTGCGGAGTAGGATTTTGATGCTATCTGCCTGAAAGAAGCTTGATTGAAGATAATACAGAAGAAGAGTTGGTGGACATAGCCCCAGGGTGGGGGTGAACCACGTACATGCCGTGTTGCTATGATTTGTGCAATGTGTTGATGTGTTTGTGTATTTACTTGCTAAGTGCTTTGATATAGATAGATAGATCTGTTTATGCTTTATGCTAACGATGTATATGGATGTTAGATATGAACTATGTGAATGTGCTTAGTTCTTGAATCTACTAGATATAATCTACCTCTCTATGATAAGTGCTTAGATACATCAGATCTGGATGAATGGTGCAATACTCTGTTTTATCTGCGGAGTAGATATTGGTCAAATATAGATGAAATGTCGATGCTAAGTTCTTTGTTAAGTATTCCAATCACAGATCTATGTCCCAGCTAAGGTTGCAGACACCTGAGTCCTGCAACTACCCCTGCCTCTACCTCAGGTGAGACTTCATCTGCTTCACATGTGTTGCCGAAACGGTTGGTATTTAGGGCTTTGTTGGTGCGCTGTTGTAGCGTTGAACCCTCGGTCTGCCCCTGTGCCAACAAATGGTTCCATTTTTGGGACCTAAAACTGTGATTGCTGGGAACTGAGGAAGAAGAAGCTTTGTGCAAAGATCCAACCTGAAACTGTGATTGCTGGGAACTGAGAAAGAAGAAGCTTTGTGCAAAGATCCGACCTGAAATTGTGAAAGATCTATGTGTATATCTGTTTCTCTAGTGTGAAGTACCCTACTCATGTTGTGAAGCTTTATGCTAAAGAAAATAAGTCTGATTTGAAGAAAAGAGGTAAGATTTGAACGCGTTGTGCTCTGATAAAGTTAAGAATATTGAAAAGTTTTAGATCTGGAAGATTTTTGCTATGTAGAAGTAAGATAAGTGGAAATTTTTTTTTCAACAGTATGGATCTAGGTATGTTTGATAGATTCTGTCCTAGCTTGAAAACTAGGGCACTAATAGATGAAATAAGGTTTGACATGCGTAGATCTGATAAGAATAGTGAAAGATATGTTATACCTATGCATAGAAAGAATGTTTGGACTAACAAGTGGATGCAAGATCCTAGAAATAAATTTTTGCAAGTTAGCTACTATGATCCTAGTGCACAATACATGAAGAGATGGGAATCATTTAAAATAAAGAGAGGATTAACCCTCTGTTACAGTTACAAAAAATCGGGACACCTTGCTAAGGAGTGCCCTCGGAGCAGACATAGTTGTTTTTATTGCAAAGCTATGGACCATGAAGTATTGGATTGCCCTAGAATGATTGCGAAGATTGAAGGAATGAACATGAGACAAGAAAACCCTAAGGCAGATCCATAAACTACGATTATGGCAGAACCCCAGAAAGAATCAGAGAAAGTATTGCTACACATAAACGACACCCTAAATGACTACCAACATGTCAGCTTATTAGAGATCTTCAAAGAAAAAGCATGCATAGAATCAAGAATATGAGACTTCGACATTGAATGTGTTCTAGATGAGGAAACATAGGTGAATATCATGACAGAAAGAACTTTAGAACTTTTAGGGAAGCCTGCTATGACTCCTTCATTGGGAGGAATATGACTATTTAGAGGAAAGTTGATAGACCTTTGTGGAAAGCTCACCCAGATACCTATGGATTCCAATGGGACTGTGACAGAGGAGGATTTCAAGATTTTTAAATTTATTGAGAACATCGCCCCATTTACCATGTTACTAGGAAAACCTTGGATTGAAATAGATCGGGCCAGAAGGAAGGAGGAAGAAGAAATTTTAGAGCAGAAGAAACAAGAGTTAAAAGATTTCATGATTAGAAGGATCACACACTTGCTTGAAGAACAAAAGAACAGATCAAAGCTATCTAATACTAGAGACCTGGATGTCGAAGTTTCAAAAACAATAGAAGACCCACAAAATATTTAAGTACCTATTCCAGATACAGATAGAATATTACCCCTGATTTCTAGGAGAGAATCTCAACAATGCGAAGTAACTATGCCAAACGTAGATAAGAATCAAAATGGAAAAAGGAATACCGAGACAAAACTCACTAGAAAGAAGGCCAAAAATCTAAGTAAGAGGAGAGCTAAGATTGAAAAGTTACAGAAGGTTCCATAGGGAACTTCGCAGAGGGAAAATTTGCACAATTGGAGCTTCGCCAGGAAAGGCCACAGATCGTGCACTAGCACAGAAGATCACAGATACATATGGTGATGTTGAGAAGGGAACGAGAGGCTACAAGGTAGATTCCATCCAGAGTGGCGCAATGCACCTAGCATGCCAACTGATAGCTGGAAAGTTAGTAAGGAAGAACCTACCTATGCAGGTCACCGACTTTGTCGTTGAGCTCGCAGGGAAGTGCGTGGAAGGCCTACAGATGAACTGGGCGAAGTACCTAGTTAACCAATTGGAACTAGACTTTCTAGAAGCACAGGATCATGGTTATGAATTTCATTTCAGCTGGCTCCTGATCCTCATTGCATTTGTAGCCTGGGAGATGCCAGAAGGTGCGACCTTCCTAGACATAGAGCTATTCGAACCGCTTGCTGCAAAGTTCGCTACCCTTTGGTATTAAAGTGATATGAACAAACAATGGCAGTCGAATATTGTGTTTCATACATATTACCTCCAACTAAAGAGATCCATCAAAGCTGAGCCTTGCATGAATCCAAACACCTTACAGAGGTTCCAACCCCTGATGGAGTTTAGCGCAGATCGACACTTCATCTACATTACAATGCGAGCAGATGAACATAAAGAGCAGCTCCAGTCATATTATAAACTTACAGAAGAAGACATTGAGGAGATCACTAAGGGATGGTTCACTGACCTCCTTATCCCCACCAACCCTGCAGAGATATCTGATGTTGACAACCTAGAGGACACTTATAGGGAACAAAATACACCCAAGAAGACTGAGGAGGTCCAAAATTTAAGCATCACCTGACCGAGGGGGTGATAATGAAGTAGAAGCTGAACATAATCCAGGCCAAGTCACACCGCCTAGAGATGAGGTTGACCCCTTGAATAAGAGGAAGGTTTCCCCCCTGAAACCTTCTTCCCGGAAGAAATCGAAAGCCACCATGACCAAGATGCAGACTGTCCTCACCTCCGATGATTTTGACTTCATCATAGCAGCCCTAAACAATGCTTCACTGGAAATAACAGAGAAACAAGAAGCCAAGAAGGAAGAAATGTATGATAGAATTGGAGTCAAACTCCAAGGGGTACAGTAGGCCCTTCAGTCCATCCATGCAGTCTCCACTACGCCCCTACCATTAGGAGAACCAGAGTTGGGAAATGAGCCAGCCCAACTCCACCGACTAGCTGATGCAGTCAAAGCTCGCCTTCGATGAGCACAAGAAGAAACAGAAAAAGCCACCCAGGCATTGAAGTAAGTGCAAGGTGTACTCGTAGAACAACACAATGCTGCAGAATAGGAAAAGATTGCTCTCCAAGTGAATTTCGATGAAGAAAAAGCACAGATGTAGCAAGAAAAAGAACAGTTGCTTGCGGAGAAACTCGAAGTGAAAGAAGCGATCAACAAAGCACTTCCCTCCATGATAGTCTTAGAAATAAAGGCAGAGGACGGAGTCACGTAGAAAGTAGAGCAACTCGCAGAAGCTACAACAACACATAGTATACTTAGAGCTCTGCACAATGCCCGAGACTCCGCAGGATGTAAGGGATCAAAGAGAAGCAACCGCCCGGAGTGCAGTTGAAACGATAAAGGCCCTTGTCATGGAATGCAAGCAGTTGAGTAATCACAGTGCCCAGATGTATGAGAAACTCACTGAGAACCCAAAATTGCAGGCACTGGAGTCATAGCTCCAGGAAGCAAAGCAACAAGCAGAGACAATAAAGGTGTTGTTGAAGCCCCTGTTAGCTGTGGAAAGAATGAAACAATCCCAAGAGAAGTGCACTACCCAACAGAAGGTTCACACTATCCAGAGTAGAGTTATGGAAGTAACTCATAGGCTCTAACCTGTACAGGATAAGACTTACCAATTGTTCACAGAGGTCGAAGGTTGAGGAGTAGAACTCGATCAGGTTGTCACTGCAGCTGAACAACGTCTGGAGGGACCTGCCAATGATGCAGTTGTCCAAGAGTTCATTGAATAGGAGGTTGTGGCACAACAACAAGTTGAAGCAACTCGAGCCACGCTCGAGGCTTTTGAAGTAGAACTACCCAGACCATAGTTACTTGGGACAAGTCACATGTGAGTGTTGGGGGCCTGTTGGCCCTTGACCAAGTTTTGGGAGATCCTTGGTCAAGTTTGACCTATTTTGGGACTTCGACAGCCTGTCGAAGGAATAGTGCAAGATGAAGTAGAGATCATGGGATCTCTGCCCCTTTTTGGGATTTGGGATTATGTAACGGGTATGGGGATGTCGACCCATGGGTTTACCCATGTTTAGGCCTATTTTGTAAAGTATAAATAGATGTCTAGGCAATGTAAGGAGATGCATATAGATATATCTGTGTGATATTGGGCTAAGTGCTAAGTATGGATTGTAGATGCTTTGTGCATACTGTGTGAGACTTGCAGAGCTACGTGCAAGTAATTGTAAGAAGGCTTGGTGCTATACCCTAACTCGAAGAAGGAGGATCTGACATAGTGCGCACACATATCCTGTCTTCTGTGGAGTAGGATTTTGATGCTATGTGCCTGTAAGAAGCTTGATCAAAGACAATAAAGAAGAAGAGTTGGTGGACGTAGCCCCAGAGTGGGGGTGAACCAAGTACATGTTGTGTTGCTATGCTTTGTGTGATGTGTTGATGTGTTTATGTCTTTACTTGCTAAGTGATTTGATATAGATAGATAGATCTATTTATGCTTTGTGCTAACGATATATATGGATGTTAGATCTGAACTATGTGAATGTGCTTAGTGCTTGAATCTGCTAGATCTAGTATACCTCTCTATGATAAGTGCTTAGATACATCAGATCTGGATGAATGGTGCAATACTCTATTTTATCTATGGAGTAGATAGTGGTCAAATATAGATGAACTGTCGGTGCTAAGTGCTCTGTTAAGTATTCCAATCACAGATTTGTGTCCCATCTAAGGTTGCAGACACTTGAGTCCTGTAACCACCCCTGCCTCTACCTCAGGTGAGACTTCAACTGCTTCGCAGGTGTTGCCGAAAGGGCCGGTAGTTAGGGTTTTGTTGGTGCGCTATTGTAGCGTTGAACCCTAGGTCTGCCCCTGTGCCAACAACACTTTCATATAGATTGGCAGACACAAGTGGGATTTTGGTCGTCTCATTTTTTATAGAGACCCCATTTACGACATTTAGGGTATCCCTCAAGAAAACGGGTTTGAGTTGTCATATTCAAAGGACTAATTTTCATGCGTGTATGATTCATATGTTTGGCAGCCTAATCATGACATGATTTCATATTTAATCAGGGATGATCAACCGAAGGATTTTCAGGATGATTTTCTGTCATCCCTTGGGACTTGTGATCCATATCTTTTTGGGGATGCAAACTTGTTGTATGAGGAATCTCAACCACCTTCATCCTCAATTTTGGAAGAATACCAAGACGTGGCCATCTTAGAGTGATCAGAGGCTCACTATATAAAGTCGAAGTATTTTTATTTTGGAGATTTTTACAAAGATTTGTAGGTGAAGAGGTGATGTTTTTATGGACGTGAGCCGATCCCTTACCTCTGGTCTTCTTCTATGAGAAACCATGCAGTCGTCTTCTGATCTCTCATTTGCTCTCAGTCTTCGACAAGCAGTGAATCTTTGTACCTAGATGAAGACGAACTGTCTTCTACATATGGTAGCCCTCTTCAAAAATGGGTTGATCAAGCTTATGGCTATCACTTCAGGAAAAAATTTCAGGATCATCATGATCATGGTTTCTATTTTCAGCATGATTTCCTCCCTCTTGCCCATCTTCACGAGTTTCATTTCACGATTCATTTTATGATTATCTATGCTCATGATTTTTTGTGCTTAACTTGTCTTTGTTGTATTACATATTTAAGCACAGGGGAAGATACATTGATGAGATGATCAGCTGGTTGCACTGGTTATATGACTTCACCTGACATTACCCATCGCCTGATCTTCAGGGCCCCAGGGACCTAGGAAAGTAGGTAGGTCATTTGATTTCTTGCATATTGCACATTGATTGTTCATGGTAGTTTATTTGCATTTCATGTTTGATTTTTTTTCATTTTTCTCTACTTGCATTATTGATTTACATCATATATATGTAAAATGCTAAAAAAATTTCTTTTCTAGATTAGTTGTCATTTTCTTTAGTCTTTGATTATATGGACAAAGGATGAGCAAAGCCATCCTACTATTAACGAGTTTTTTGTCTTAGTGTGTGTAGGCACATGTCTACCAGGAGATGTTGCAGTTCTCATGCACTTTACGACAAGCACAAGTCCCTAAGTAGGAGCCAAATGTTATTCCCAACTTGTAGGTATAACTAAGGAGGTGATGTCTTGAGGCCCTCAGGTTGCAAACATGGAGTATTGAGAGACCACATGACCAACAATGTCCACTTGAACATATGGAAACCCACTTCGCCACCATGTTTTGGATCCATCGTCAGGGCATCCACCACACCAACTAGCTTCTGGAAGGCATTTGGGTCTTTCTCCATGCGCTACAAGTTAGGTATTGTGGTAGGTAATCACCCTAATATTTGAGGCATTTAAACATGTTGTATTAAAGCTACTTTTGATTATAGAACTTTTGCTTAGACATTATGCCTTTGACCATGTTTCACCTTGGTGAGTGTCATCGATTTCCTAGTAAGTGGCCAACTATTGGGGAATAGGTGCAATTGGGTGTCCCTTGAGGGGTCATTATACCATTCACGACCATACTTATCACTTTCCTCTCATAACATTCCCATCACATTACCCTCTTCTAGGCCTTATGGTTTTAGTGATCCAAGAAGGGCATGCACCTAGTTTCATGGGAAGAATGGGCTAAAGGCCTAGAGGGATGATGGTTGGCAAAAGATACAATCCTAAAATATGAACATTCTAGATGCTCGCCTAGATAGGTCTTGAGAACGATGAACTTCTTCTCTTAAAAGAATTGAAGACACACAAAAGATCAAACACATAATAAATATCTCACTTGAATGAAAGACTAACACAAGTGTGTTATAATGATTTGATGGTTACCGCTATGTCACTTTGTGGACCTCTTCTTTCAAGTGACACTGTGTTACTTCCCCCCCCAAGCTTTGTATTATCTATTGGGAGTGCACACGTGTTTAGATCATAAATTAATTAATAAATGGAAATAAGTGGGCTTGGAAAAAGGTTGCATTGAAAATGAAGGTGCGACACACCCTCTACAAAGGAACCCATAAATGAGACAATACAAGCCCTTGTATGTCATGAAACCCATTGACCTATGAATTCCAACCCCCTATCCACCTCATTATCCACTGCATGACCTTGAAGGGGCATCCCCTACTTGAAGGTTTTGGTCTACCCAATAAGACTTTTATGGAACCCCTCCCATACCTAAACTTGGTCAATTGTATAGGGTCTTTGAGACTTTTTTTAATTTGATGATGTAGTTTTGATGTACATGTTTAGGTTCCTTGCTTATTAGATGTGGTTTTCACTTGCCATGATATGTTTGAATTGAGATATTTGGAGGGCGTACCCATTTGTTTTGTAGGACCTTACTTGGTGGCTGGTTTTGGGAGAACAAACCTAACTTGGGCTTCCATGGGGAAATAAGCCCAGATGTTGGATTCTTATGGCCCACATGAAAGATGACAAAGATGTGCCTTTGGAGAAATAAATTATTTTCCTTGGTAAACATGATTTAATGAGATACTAATCTTGTTTCATTGGATAATTTTCTCCATGCTAAGGGATTGTCAAGGACACTAGGGCATCTTGATTGGCCTAGTATTCTTAGAGTTATATCTCATTAAAAGCTACAACCATTAGGGCTACAACAAAATCTCTGTTTACTCACTTGCAACTTGTTTTTCAACTATCAGAATTTGCTAAAAGTTTGCCAAGATAATCTACTAGGCCTAACACATCTTTTGGGTGGACTCTTTGTAAGTTTGGTGGTTGGTTTTATTGCTGTAACAACTTGTTTTCTATAGCCATAAGGCTGCAAAATATATCTGCAACACAATTTACTACAACCTTGTTTTATTGCTAAAGTCTTGTGCTTTCATACTTGAGTATTACTAGTGTTTATCTAGTTTATCTCTTGCATCATTTGTCAGACTTTTAGCAATTGTTTAGCATATTTAACAACTAATTTCTTGCACACACACACACACACACACACACACACACATCTATTTATTGCTGCAATTAGGGAGAAAAATCTTAACTTTCTTGTCCACCTAACATTGTACACATATATTGGATTTTTTCTTGTGTCTTGGGCAGGTACACCACTCTTCATAGGGACTCTTACATATTGGCGAACTTTCGCTACCACCAAGACCTCATTCAAGCACTTTTCCGCACTTAGTAACTTGACCTATAGGGGAATCCATTCATACATCTCACTTTCCATCTCATTTCCCCTTAGGGTCACCAAGTTTTCCCCCTTGAGGTGATTCTTTCATCTCTAAAGTGACGGGGATACTTGCCTAAGGTGAGAGTGGTTATGTGTTCTCTAAGTTGTCGCCATTTTGGTTGTTGGGTCGAGATTTTTCCAACCTACAACTTATGTGATAACAACTTGTCTTGGTGACTCTTCTTCTACGTTTTCTTGTGATTATTCTTCATTCTTTTCTTCTTCAAGTTGTGAGTCTTCCTCTTGTATCTCTATAATTTCTTCATCATCGTCATCTCTTATTCTTTCATCAATTTGTGGATCAACTTGATATTTGATCTCTTTTGTTTTTATATCATCCACTTTTACATTTTCACTTTCCACAATCTTGTGTGGCCTTAGATTATAACATCTGTAGGCATTTCTGGTGGATGAGTAACCAAAAAATATGTCTTCATCGGTTATGGAATCAAATTTTCCTGGGTTATCATCATCTTTCTTTATGTATCATTTGCTCCCAAACACTTTGAAATTCTTAACCGATGTTGGTCAACCATACCATAAATCATATGGTGTTTTGTCATAGTTAACTATAAGTTGTCCTCTGTTAAGTATGTATACAGTTGTATACAATCCTTCTCTCCAATGTATATCCAATAGCTTGGCTTCAATTAACATAGTTCTGGCTGCCTCTTGAACAATTCTATTTTTCCTTTCAGCAACTCCATTTTGCTGAGGAGTCCTTGGAGCAGAAAAGTGTCTTTTGATTCCACGAGTTTCATAAAACTCATTGAATTTGTGGGCAATAAATTCCCCTCCATTGTCTGACTTGAGACACTTGATTTTGAGACCAGTCTCATTTTTTGCTAGTGCTTTGAAAGCTTTAATTTTTTCAGAAGCTTCTGATTTCTCTTTAAGAAAGCACACCCAAGTCATTCTAGTATAGTCATCAATGAAAAAAATAAAATAATATTATCCTTGTATACTCTTTGTTCTTGTTGGCCCACATAGGTCAGTATGAACAAGTTCTAATGGTTTTGAGGTAGAATACTCTTTCATCTTGATTCTTACTTTTGTCTGCTTCCCATGTGGTAGTTCTTACAAACATGGTTTGAAGGTTTTATTATTTCTATCATACCTCTCACAACTCCCTTGTTACTCACTTTTACCCAATTATCAAAATTGTATGTCCCATTCTTCTATGCCATAGCCAATTTTCATCTATTTGACTCATGAAACATTTTTTTTTTTTTAAGATATAATCATCGCTTGCTATCCTTGTTGCAATAGCTACTGATTTTCCAGAGTCTTCTTTTCTAATCTCACATTTTTTAGAGTAAAAAATGAGAATGTGTCCTTGATCACATGTTTGGCTCACACTGAGGAGATTAGGTTTCAAATTTTCAAATAATAGCACATTTTTTTCTTTAGTTTTGTCATTTCCCAGACTGATCGTCCCCTTACCAAGTATTTTGGCAGAGACATCATCTCCAAATGCAACCTTTCCTTTATTTTCCTGTTTCAGATTGAGGAATTTGTTTTGATCTCCTGTCATATGTTTTGAACACCCACTCTTGACATACCATTGACTTCTTTTTATCTTTGGCATACAATGCTACCTTACATTATGTTTCCTTTTGTTTTTCTTTCCATATCTTCTTATGTTCTTCTTTTAGAAGGTTTGAAGTATTTTTCGTCATGGTAGATTCTAATAATTTGCAATTACTAGCTTTATGACCATAATTGTTACATTTGTAACATTCGATGTTGTAGTCTAGTAGTGGAGAAAATAAATTATAGTTTCTACTCCTTTGATTAATACTAGACTTGTTGTTCCTATGGCCATACCCTTGAACACTTTTATGATAGTTATTTCTATAAGCTTTACAGTCTAATGCTTTGTGCCCAAAATTATGACAAGAAAAACAATAGTTGAGAAAGAGTTGTTGATACCTTTTTGGGGGAGTTCTTCTTGGAGTACTATTTCTTCTGTACACATTTCTTTTTGGAGAGAGTGCAGATCTTTGTTGAGTAGAGTTAGTTTTTATATGGTTATTTTCTCTTTTGAAGGAGCTCTTAAGGGAAGTTGAATAATTCTTTGGATTTTTATCACTTTTCAGTATTCCAGATATTGAGCCTTTATTAGTTTCCTTGTGATCATAACCCAATCCAACCAGTCCAACCTTATTACTTGATGGTCTTTGAATGTTAAGGATGTCATCCAAGATTTTTGTACTTTCAAACTTTGAAAGGTCAGTGACTTTTTCAAGTTTCCTTCTTAGAAGAACTATTTTAGCTTCCAATGTTTCACAATTTTGTTCCTTGTCATTAAGTCGTTTACTTAAGACTTCTTCAATTCTTTTGGCTTCTTGTAGTTGAGTTTTCAAATCAACAATAATTTGTTCTGTTTTCTAAATGCTTTTTGAAACTTCTTATTCTCTTGATTTTGTTCTTCCTTATAATCTAACAATTGTACTTTTAATGATTTGTTCTTCCTTATAATCTAGCATTTGTTCTTTTAATGATTTGTTCTTCCTTATAATCTAGCATTTGTTCTTTTAATGATTTGTTATTCCTTCTACATCTTCTCAGTTCTTGGAGGGCACTAATGAGTTCTCCTTCGAGATCAACTTTTCCTTGAACTTATGGATTCTCTTCATTTCCATAATTATTATCTTTAGTAGTGTCAATTTGTTTTTCTATTCCCATAAATAGAACCTCTGTATCGTCATCTTCACTCATGTGAGATGAACTACTGTATTCTTTACAATACAAGTTTTTATTTTTCTTATATAATTTCTTTTTGTATTGGGATTTACCCTTTTTATGTTCTTTTTGATTGTAAGCTTCTTCATCATCACTATCATTTTCCTTGGGATAAAATTATTTGGAAGCAAAGTGTCCAATTTTTCCACAGTTGAAGCATTTGAAAGGTAACTTCCCTTTATATTTTCTAAATCCTTTCTTAAGTTTATTAATGAGAGGGGGGGTGGGGGGGTGAATCTATTATATTTTCCTTTACTTATAGAGAAGTAGTGTTATTTAACTTAGTTAACATTAAAAATTACACCATAGCAGCATAATAAACAATAGACAAAGTACACAAGAGATTTATCCTAGGAAAATCCCAAATGGGGGAAAAACCAAACAACCTTTCTTGGATAGATTCTGTTCACAAAGAAAGTCCAATCAGATAAACCCTATCACAAGTACTAGCTCAACCAGAAATACCACCCTGCTGCAACAACAACACCATACAAAGGTAGCGCACCTTGTCAAGGAGTAGCACACAAGAGAGAGATACCAAAAGACTAAACAAGAATAAATTGTGCAGCTGTAGCTACTGCGTCACCTCCTCCAAACTTGAGCCTTGCTTTTGTGTAGCTGGGAGAGTGTGAGTGAGTGAAAAAATGAGCCAAGACATCCTCTATTTACAGTCTTCCTGGCCACTAAACTAGGTTGACTTCTTCTCTGGACAGGTGTCTTTTCATTATTACTTTATTCTTCTAGGCCGACTTCTCTTTTGGGGTATTTCAATATCTGTTCAATGGATCTCTTGCTTCCAAAATATTATCCGCATCTAAGAAAGGTCATCTAGGAGGGAAATATCCTCCTGCATGTACCAAAACATCAAAAATCCCTCTTATCCAGGGAGGCATCTTTCACAATGTCTTCATCTTCCATTTGAACAAGGGATTCCCTTGACAAGAATTTTGCATTACAATATTCAATTTTTGACTTCCAATCATCTCGTCAGGCAACAATCCATTCCTCATAAGAAGAAACAATGGCTGTGTGATCTCTCTTACTACTACCAAATCATTACATGGATTCCCTTATGGCCTCAGAGCTTGGAGGAATGAGATTTATGCATTATGATACATGTATCACATCATACCAACGTTTTCATGCCTGAGATCTTGTTGGCGATGGGAAGCTGTTTTGACAGACAATAATTTCAATGAACCACCTCTTCCTCATTCTTGGCATCGTACTCCACTGTACATGGGTAAGAAATCTTGACCACTGACCTTGTTTGAATACAGGGGAGGGGCGTACGATGATGAAGAAACCACTATGGTGAAAGGGTGAAAGGAAACACAATCTACAAATGAAATTACTACACTTCCAGGCTGATGGAATAGTTGCACAAACCCTGTGTATGGTAATGGGGGTTATCCTACACAGACTAAGGATAATATCTCATAATACTTCATATATTTGGACACATGTAGTCACTACTTGATGCGTTGTGCACAAGCAATTGACCCGTGGATTCGCCCTTGGCGCCTTGTTACTTTGTGCTTGATATGTGTGGTTTTCCTCGTTTGTATGCTTGGTGTGGTCATTTTTCATGATGAACATTGACCCAATATTTTATAATAGGAATAAAATACTTTTGAGCATATCCTTAGCACTTGGTTTCTCGGGTACTTGTTGACATATGAAATCAAATTGGAAATCCCCCAAGTAGGCTAATATATTTTTTAATTTTATAAATAGACATAATAAAGGCTCTAATATCTTTAATGAAACATATACTACCTGATACCAATAGGGCAAACAAAGTAGGTACTTACACCACGGTTCAAGCATATTACCCATGCGAGGAAAATCATACACTGCAAAAATGATATATTTTTTAATTTTTTAAATAGACATAATAAAGGCTCTAATATCTTTAATGAAACACATACTACCTGAGACCAACAGGGCAAACAAATTAGGTACTTACACCATATTTCAAGCAAATTACCCATGTGAGGAAAATCATATACTGCAAAAATGATATGCGCTGCAAAAATAGGTGCTACGAGAATGCAACGCTTTTGGTAGCATCCCTACTATTGGCTAAATGTCAAAATTTAAAGGATGCAAATTTGAGTGCTAACACATGGATAATAGGGAAGCACTTGAAGGGGTTTTCATGAGGTTTTCCTTGGAAAACACACACACACACAAGGCTACATTGAATCTATGGTGTGCATGTGTGTGTGTGTTTTCGAAGGAAAACCTCACGAAAAACCCTTGAAGTGCTTCCCCATGATCTATGGATGGTGAACATGGTAAATAGTTGGCCTTGATTATAGAGCCTAACACCGAGGATAAAAAAAGAGTCGAATCTATGATCTCCCCAACTTTGGGGGAGAGATATGTGAAGCCATACATTCTACCATGTTTAGGGTTGGATCACTGACCGATCGAAATAAAATGGGTTAGATATGGAACCCCCTTTTAAAACCTTTAAAATTTGAGTAGTTATGGCTCTCACATCAATAATTTCAGGTTAACATCGAAGAATGGAAGGAAGAATTAGGAGATGTGTTCAGAACCAAAATGTATGTTTTCCAACAAGGTCTAACAATAATCAAACAAAGACTCAAGACTTGTAACGGGGTGGGGGTTGGTAACATATTCCAAGCAAAGAAAGAGATAGAAAAATACATGGAGTCAATTCAACATCAAATCGTTACAAGAGGCCATTTTATAGAGTTAAAATTGCAAGAGGAACGAATTTAAGACCAACTAGACATCATGGAAGAATAGGAGGAGGTCTTATGGAGGTAAAAATCTAGGATAATATGGCTCAAATAAGGAAATAAAAATACAAAATTCTTCCATAGCTCTATGATTCACAAAAGGCATCACAACATAATCACTTCTCTCATAAATTCTCAAGGAGATAAGATGGAGGCCCATGCAGACATTGAGAATGAGCTAAAGTCATGCTTTCACAATCTCCTAATAGAACCATAAGGAGACATAATGGCGGTATCCCAATCCATATTGGAATGCATCTCCTCCATAGCCACAAAAATCCAAAATGCATCTCTTACGAGGGAGATAAATTTCAAGGAAGTGGAGCAAGTAATCGTGAATATGGTGGTAGAAAAATTCTTGAGCCCATATGACTTCACAATAGACTTCTTTAAACTTTGTTGGTCAATGGTGGGACAAGAGGTATGGACGATTGTTGGGGATTTGAGAAGGGTAGGAAGGGTTGTAAAAGATCTCAATTCTACCTTCCTTACACTCATCCCCAAATATGAAGGAGCCAATTCTATAAACAAATTTAAATCGATCTCTCTTTTTAACATAATCTACAAAATTATCTCCAAGCTTATTGTGAATTGCCTCAAACCTATAATGCCTCTTGTAAATTCTTATGGGAAAGAAGGTTATATTGAAGGGTGGAATATTTTGGATGGAATCATTTTCATGCATGAGGTAATTCACTCTCTCAAAACAACTAAAAGAGTAGGCACGATGATAAAGATAGACATGTCTAAGGCTTTTGATAAAATCAATTGGGAATTCATGGAAAAAATGCTATCAACATTTGGGTTAAGCCAAGAATGGATAAGATGGACTCTCAATATCATCTCCTTGGCCTTATTATCAGTTCTGGTAAATGGTTTCCCCTCCTCACCTTTCAACCCCTCTATATGTATAAGGGAAGGATACCCATCATCTTCATTCCTTTTTATAATAATGACAAAAGTCTTGAGAAGGCTACGTGGGAATGAAATCTTCAAGGGATCATGATCATAGGTCAATTTGATCCTCTCTTTCACTTTCAATTCGTAGATGATTTTATGCTAATGGTAACTCCTACAACCAAGAGGCCCAATCCATATAGAGAAACTCATATCTCTTCCTCAAAGTTTCGAGAACTCAAATAATCAAGGTAAATCTTTAATATTATTCTTTAGTATCCCTATAAATGTTTGAACCAAAATAATTCATATACTAGGGTTTAAAAAAGGATCACTCCTTTCCAAATATCTAAGAGCCCCTTTGGTGGAGAATTCTTTAAGAAATGTCTCATGGGAGGACCTCCTAAACAAATTAGAACTCTAGTTGAGCAACTGGACTTTCAAATTTTTATCTTTCGTTGGCTAAGCACTTATCATCAAATCAGTCCTTTAATCCATTCCTCTTCATGTCTTCTTGGTACTAGAAGCACCCCAAAAAATTATCAATGCAATAGGAGCAATCCAACACAAGTTTCTTTGGAGATACCCCAATAGGGAAAACAAGAAATGGGCCTTGGTAGCATTGAAAAAAGTTTACCTTTTAAAATTTTGAGGGGTCTTGGGATCAAAGACACCCAAACCATAAGTACAACTATAATAGGAAAGATTTAGTGGATATGGCTTCAGGGAAAAAATGATCTCTAAGGTAATATATGGCGAGAAAATTATGCCCCAAATATAGCAGGGCCCGACCTCATTAGAATGGATGGAATTTAGACAGGTTCCAAGATTTGGAACAATGCTTGGAAAAAAAACATAGTGCAACAAAATTGCTTCTGGGAAATTTCTTGGGACAATTGGCCCTCCACTAGGAAGAATCTATTAAGTAGTTTCCAACTTTAAAGCTTCCACATTCACTGTAAGAAACTAAGGCAATATGCATTTATCATAATTGGACTCACATCCACCATTATTGGGCTCATGGAAATGATTTGAGAAGGGGATCCTAGAGAGTTTGGAAGTTGGCGGAGCATTGACCAAGACATATACTAAGGGAAGCTACAATTCTCATATAGAACATTCTTGCTGAAAGAAAGATCCATTCCAAAGAAGGTCCAAACATTCTCATATGGGTATTTCAAGGAAGAATCTACTTAGTTAAAGAACCTTACAAGTTGATAATGGAGATTCAAGATTGTGAAAAACAAAAAATCTAGTCTCAGATCTACAACCCAATAATTTTGGCCAAATATCACAACATTCCAATGGATTCTAGCCAAGAAAAAAAACCTTGCTTGGGATTAGCTCTTAAGAAGAGGTTATGAAGGACCCTTGTTTTTCCATATGTGTAGACAAGTAGAGGAAACAATAGAGCACCTTTTAAATGCTTGTGATATTATCAACTACCTTTGGGATAAAGGAGTAGAATCCTTTAGACAAACTAACATGAAATACAACAATTCCATAGCAACCATAGAACACTAGAGATCCTCCCCTTTTTCAAGCCCGGTCTCAAATAAAATTTGGCAACTCTTCACATGCTTCCTACTCTAGTAGATTTGGAAGGAGAGGAATAGAAGAATATTTTCCCAACACTTCGAAAAAGAGTGGTTGTGGACATCAATAACTAAGAATATAAGGGAAACAATAATAAAATTGAATTGGAAAACTAAGGAAAATAAAGCCTCCCCCAATTATAGAATTATCATTCAATACCAAGGGATAAATATAGATCACCTTAGAGATAATTTGATGACAATAGTAGATCATAATAGAGCTTCAAAGGTTTTGTTAATACTATCCTCTAATTCCATCAAACTCAACTTTGGTGGGGCCTCCAAAGGAAACCCAAGCCCCACAGATATAGGGGTTATTTTCATAAATCACAAGGGCTAGATTATCATGATATATGTAGGCTACAAAGGACGAGACACCAATAATATCACATAACTCATGGCCTTGTAAAATGGTTTCTATATAGCACATACCCTTTGATACGATAAACTCATAGTTTAAGGAGACTCGCAATTGATTATCAATGCTCTTAGAGAACTTAAACATTGCTCCAAAATGCACAATATAACCAACAATTGGCATCTTTTAGCAAGACTAGAAAGCATAGTCACTCTTATGATGCACCTCCCTATAATCATCCCTTCACATTTCGGATGCAAGACTAATAGCTTAGTTGATCATCTAGCCAATGAAGGAGTCAATCTGATACATGGTGACCTTTAAGTGGATTAGGGACATATGCAAGTAGGCACTCTCAAAGACAACTATATTCAACTCCATCAACATTATCTAAGTTTCCTGCATGGGGTGTGATCCATAAACAAGAGGCTTGTAGCCTATCCGTCTCACCGACACATAATTCTTTGTCAAAATAATTATAACTCTAGTTGTGTATATTTCAAAAAAAATTCTCGACCAATCAAGTCCCAAGTCAAGTTGGAAAGAAGTAATGAGTCACATTGAGTCGGGAAATGCAAATCGAAGCAAGTCAGGTCGAGTCAAAGCAAGTTAGTTGAGTCGAGGCAAGTTTGGTTGAGTTGAAGCAAGTCAGTCGAGTCAGGGCAAGTTGGGTCGAGTCGAGGCAAGTCGAAAATTGCCCAAGTTGGAATTTTCCCAAGTCAGATTTACTCAAGACAAATTTATTCTAAGTCGAGTCGACCAAGAGATGTCTATTGGTCAAATGGGAAAGGAAATTCGACCGAAAGGGAAACCAAGTTGAATTTTCAATGATAAAAAACTGAGAGGAATGTCTAAGAGTGAATTTACTCACCAACTATGTCAGAAAACATTTTATAAGTTGATTTGGCATACGACGACAGGGGAAAATGTTTAGGGCAAACTTTCAAGAACGTGGCTATGGTTCGTGGGTAGTTAATGAATGCCCAAAAAACCCTCGACTTAGATATATGACATCTATGATTTATGGCCAAAAGAAAAAATCCCGACGAGGTTGGTTATGAACTCAACGACTGAAAACAAGATTAGAAACCCATGAATGAATAGCAATGACTCTGGAAGGAGGGCCATCGATTTCCAACCTCGAAATTCATTGGACGACTATAATTAAAGAGTTGTTATTCTAGTGTATTAACCCACTGAGAACCAGATTAATATAAAACAAGCTCATACAATAAAAACACAAATTCCTCATCTATAGAATATACTTAGATGAACATTAAATTATAGTGCATACATTAACCATTCCTAAGCAAACATAAACCACAACAATGATCACACATAGAGTCAGATTTTTTTACCCTGGAAACCCAAACGAGAAAACCAACATTCTTTTGGCTTCAACCATACTCTTATTTATTCATTAATGGGAAAGTTACATGCTCTCTGGTACATGTCTATGCTCCTTAGTAACATCTGGGAAACCTCTCTACATCTTTCACAGCCAAAGAACCCCTTTCTCATTGTGAGGATACATTATATAGAATGTTGAGTTGGCTGAGAAGATAACTGGAAGGTTAGGCATCCCCAATACTTAAGCTTCTCTCTAGTTCGTCTCTCCTCCATTTCTTTATTTATTTGTCTTTGATCCCACCTGGTTTTATTCCTTTTCACACAACGATATACTTCCCAAATTTACATACTTTACATACAAAATTGGACATCAATCATGATGACATGGGGCCTTCATGTCAACAAGTCGATCTCCTTCATTTCCCATAGCCTTAACAATGCATGTGTTGTTCATCTTTGAGTCCCGTGTCGATAGCCAATTGTTCTTATCAGATCCGATTCGGATCAAACCTCCCTAATGGGAGGATTTTGGTCCCCAAAAGTTGCCAAGGATAGATGAGGGAACTTTCTTGCAATCTGGTTCCTCTCATACCACTTTGCTTTCCTTACATTCTGTCCCTTGAGACCAATCCGTGACATTTCTTATTTTCCTCTGCGAGTCATCCTCTCCTTTTTCTGTAGAACTGTGTCTTCCTTCAACTCCTCAAGATTATGAGGTGAAAAGTATTCCACGATGGGAAGAACATGATGTTCTTCCTCCTCATCCAACATGGAGGGTTCAAACAACTTCAAGTATTCCACGTTCACCACTAAGTTGATCTGTATATAAGGTGGGAGTTTTAGTCTGAAGGTGTTCTCATTCACTTGTTCCATGATCTCAAATGGTACATATCTAAGGGGATTGGGTTTCTTCATTGCTCCTTCCAGTCATTCCCTACTGAGGTAGAGACACAACTTGTATCCAACACAAAACTTATAATCCTCCCTCTGCTGATCATGCCTGGATTTGTACAACTGCTATCTCTTCTCAAGCTGCTCCTAAACCCTCAAATGTATTTACCTGATTTTGTCCACAAATGTGTTTTCCTTATGTTCTTCGCCTTGTAATTTTTCTTCTTCCCTCCACTATACATAAATGATGTCAAATGGTGAAGGAGGTAAATAGCCAATACAAGTCTTGAAAGGGGACTTATTGGTGGAATAATGAACTACTCTGTTGTAAGACTATATGCTTGTCCCATGTATTTGAATGCTTGTTGTTGTATCCTCTCAACAATTTCACCAACGTCTTGTTTACAACCTCACTTTGTCCACCAGTTTGAGGATGATAGGCAATGGAGTACTTCAACTTGGTATCCATTCTCTCCCAAAGTGTTGTCCAAAATATACCCAAGAACCTGTTGTCACTATAATATATGATGGAGGTTGGAAATCCAGAATGTATCCAGACATGGCTGAATAATAGTTCAGTTTCTTTTCGTCTGAGATTGTTTTCTTACAAGGAATGATCATACACATTTTGCTGAAACGGTCCACCACAATGAACAAGTAGTCATGTCCTCTATAATTCATGGGTAAACCTCCAACAAAATCCATTGGGATTCTCTCCCATGGCCTATTTGGTACTGGAAATGGCATGTACAAACCAAGTTTTTGGTTGCTTGGATTACTAGTGATGCAAAGAAAAAAACCTCTAAATTTTTTTTCCACCTGCTCCTGCATCTTTGGCCAATACACACATCATTGCAGATTCACCATTGTCTTTTTTACGCCAAAATTGCCAACAAATCTAGAAGTGCGTGCTTCTCTCATCAACTACACTATTTTTTCCGGGGTATGCATAATTTTCCCAGCTTGTAAAATAACCCATCTTGAATGTGGTATTGATTTCCTTCCATGAAAACAACTGTCCTTTCCTTTAGCTGCTTGTAGACTTCCTTGAAATCTTCATCTCCCTCATAATCTTCACTTAAAATTTCATGAGTGAGAGGATCAAGATGCATTATCATTTCAATTGCTGCAATCTTCTTTAGAGGTGGTAAAGAGAGCATGTCTACTAGTTTATTCACGACGCCTTTCTTGTACTTAATCAAAAAATGAAACTATTGCAAGAAACATAACCACTTGTAATGTCTCACTTGCTGCATCTTGCTTTGACTTTGTAGATATGTTGACGGGCGAAATTGACCACTCGTCAACTGGAGGAGTGAATCCGGTCCGGGGTTGTCTAATTAACCCAAGCCATTTGGATTGATCCACTCCGACGGGTTTAACGGCTCCGTTAGCCGATCTAAGTCCTAAGAAAGTGAAAAACTAAACTAAAGAAGACAAAATAACTTAATGAATAACACTTGCTGAAAACTATATACAGATCTAATATATATTTACAGTTTACTAAATAATATTTATAACATAAGTCTACTTATTGTATGTATAATATATACAAATGACTTTATTTCTAATATATATATAACATTTACAGAATGCAAATTTTAATCTAAATCTACAAAAATCGAATATGGATTGATTTATTAAACAACAACAAAGTTATCATTCAATCTTTTTGATTTATTTTTTTATAATGTTTATAAACAAGAAATGAAATAACAAACTGTCAAATTGAAAACAGAGATAA
>ML816659.1:62845-92205 GCA_009831015.1 Picea engelmannii
AATGAAATAACAAACTGTCAAATTGAAAACAGAGATAACAAACAGTAAAATATGTTTAGACTGCAGGAAATTTTTGTATTAATTAAACTAATGAAATAAAACTAACAAACTGACCTGTAATCGCATCCCATATTTGTCCTGTGTATAGCATCCAATATTGCTGTCTGATGAGGCAAACCCGCAACAGGTCCTACAAATGCTTCTCATAAACGTGAAACAGTAATGATTGAATCCGAATGATAGAACATATAAGAGATATAGTAACAACAATCTTATAATTTTACAAGTGGCCACTTTGAGATAAATCCTGCTGTGAAAGCTTGTGTATAAATGTTCAACGAATGACGAAGATAAATCTCTTAATCTCAAGTTTGAACAGAATAATTACTGTATATTAAATATGGGACATAAAACATGGATATCATATAAATTTTATCATATCAATCTGCAATAAACCACGATAGCTAAAGCAATCACATTCTAATTACAAATTGAAATAATCATAACTTGAATAAAAACACGATATAGAGAAGCTAAACCTGTGAAAATATCATATTCTATTCAAGTTTGTAAATCAGAAATCCATAGTTTTTGCCCCAGGCAGAGATGATCTCAAGTTTACAAAACAACATACTTATATAGGTTCTAGGAACAAAATGTTTCCTGTTGATAACATCCAATCTGTTCCAAAAAATGTGGGGGATGCAACCTCCCAGATTCTACTTGATACCAAAAACTAACAACCTAATCTATTTAAAAACATAAAGATAGTATGGCTGAGAGATGCCAACAGTGCTTCAAATCTCCTTAGAAATCATGGGTTCCTGATAACAAATAAAAATAAAAATATTTCAGATGTATTTTCAGTTATCAAAATAAGTAATTCGAATTTTTCTAACTAGCTACAGAATCTCACGATTTTGTAGCTAGTTATAATTATAACTAGAATCATATTTTATTAAATCAATCAAAACAAACTAAAAAGTAATCTATGCAAACAAATCGTGTATGCTAAATTGAGAAAGACAGAATCATACTAAACATTTAAAAGGATCATACCTCAAATTAAGGGATTCAAACAAATCAAGTAATCTTTGAATTTACTATTGCAGTCGCTGCTTCCATGTTCTTAAAAATAACAGACCCTGTGGTTTTTTGGCGTTTGTCTTTGGTTTGAGCTATGGATTGGAATCTGCTATTCTCCTTCGTTAACGAATCCACCTGGTCTTCCAAATATTTAAGGAGAGACTGTAGTAAAGGCACATCCTTGTAATACCTGTCGATCCGGGATCGACATTCATTACAATGCAGCTGTAGAGACTGTGTATTGGTAGTATTAACAACTGGAGAATCATCAATTTGACATGTAGGTTCCTCACAGAGTTTGATTCCAGGAAAATCAGGATTGTCCTTTAGACACAGTGGTAGGTTGGTGACATAATCCTAGGGTCTGTCAGGACAAAGTACATATGAGTATGGATACTCTTCAGCCAAGAACCTTTCAATCTCCGAATCCGAATCCTCACTTACCTCAATTGTAGTCTTTGTGTCTGCACATGGTTTGGGTTTGTTTCGAGCACATCGTGAAACCCAATGAGCGACCTTTTTACTCTTATAATTGACATTGATGCTGCCCCTAAACTTCTTCCCTGTGGATTTTTTAACAACCTTAGTACAACTCTTAGGATACAAATCCGGTTGAGTGTCGGGTTGAGTAGAATCAGGGTAGGTCGAGGGTTCCAAATTAGAGATAGGATCACAGGGCATGAGCGAAGGAGGAGAGATGGTAGATTTCACAAGGGTTTTTGTGATGACAGGCTTGTCAACCTGTTCCAACTCACTATTACCAAAGCCGTTTCGTAACACAAAAGCATCCCAACAATCGTTGTTTAATTGCAACTGATGTACCATGATAATTTTGATTAAACCATGATGGAATAAACTAGCATCATATTTCTTCCTTTTAAACCGCTTTCCCATCTTGTACAAACTTTAAGGAGGAAATAGGGCATGTTCCGGGAAATCAATGAAGCTCATAAGCAATCGCAGGTGATACAAGAAAACCAACCCAAATCTCCCTTCACATGTAATAAATTGTTTCACAATAGCTAACAAATCATGCCATCTAGGTTTTAGAGACGAAACATCCATACCTCAGTCGCAACTGGTAATTTTCCTTGAGGTGGACAACAATGACCAGGGGACCTCTTCAACCTTTGCATTCTTGAACCACTTTTTCCCCACAGTTGGTAAACTGGTATCTTGGATTATAAAATATTCATTTACCTCAAGCTGCACGTCTCCTATTTTTGCTCTGCAACCGTCGAATGTCAACGCGAACTCTTGAACAACTCTCAAATTGAAACCCTCAAACTTTTCAATAAACAAACGCCAACCATTCCTTTCTAAGTCGTCTCGGGCGTTGTCAAACGATAACAAGGTTTGGATGCCATTGGGATCAATCCTCACCATAGGAGCCATGGCTAACAACAAGGAATCAACACGGAAATTGGAGGTAGGGTTTGATCGAAAAAAAACAGAGCCATAATCTCGAGTTTCCTCAATGCAATGAAAAGACAGTTCAAAATGTTAGGTAGGAGCGTTAATCACCATGCGTGGGAAAGAGATCGTAAGGCCCGAGGCCATTCAGAGAAATAATACCACGCTGTACCTCATATGAAACCTTGGGATATGGGTAGTGTAAGGATGTAAGTGCTTGTATACCATAGAGCGCACATATTCATGACTTGATTACAAGGTAAATGTTTCAAATAAACATTGTGTTAAAAAAATCTTATGAATCAAACCCCATTGATATTAATTGAATACTAAATGAGTGGAAGGTTTTTTTTTTTTTACTTATGTAACCAAGGCATGTTTAGGACCAAGGAGTTATAATCTGGGAAAACAACCATGTTCATAGCGAAATACGACAATTCGACAATAGACCATATGAACATTAATCCTTTGATCAAAAATCGAAATCAAGTATGAATTCCAGCTGTGAGTTTTCATGCTTACAGTCATGAAAAAAAAAATCAAAAGGCAGGTATGTAAAAAGCGACAAGTGATAACTTTCGTTGCTCATAACGAGTAGTGCAAATTTAGAGACCCTCTGTAGGTAGCTTGTAAAAATAGAAATTATATTATTGCTGCCAACAATGGCGACACGCTGGGAGAAGAAGTTATCTCTGCCAAATGAATGGATTCAGATTAGGATAATCAGAAAAAACTTCAAATCGAAAACAACCAAAAAAAAAAGCTATTTGAACATCACTATCAATTATAAAGCATTCCAGTTTCATATTACTGTTATTTTAAAGAGACGAAAACTGAAAACAATCTTAACAAAAGAGAGTCATGATACTAAAGTTAAAATCTTCAATACAATTGACAGAGCCGCTGCTACTAGCAGGCGTCCATAGCCTCGATAGGGATGTCATTTAACCCACTCCGATATCTGTATCCTGCCAAGAAGTTCCATATCAGAATGAAGGACATTTAAGGTCAAAAGAATCCATATCTGAGAATTTTCATATACCTGACATTACTTTGCTTCCAGCGGGCCTGTTCAGTACCCCGACGAAGTTATCTTGGCGTCATGCATGCATTTACCTGCTGCCAGCAGACCTGTTCAGTATCCTGGAGGGTTTACAAGCACTTCCTACATCTCTCTGAAGGTTTATTTAGTTTTAAAGATATTTAATAGAGCGGGGTGACGCTGAAAATCCTGGTTTTTGGACATATCTTAGTAAATTACAGACCTTGAATAAATTTCTTATCTTTCCTTCATTAAGATCTAGAAATAGTTTGTTAATAAAACCGTCTTTCAAGAGCAGGGAGACATCTCTGAGTTGTTCTCTTAAGGAACAGGGACAACGTAAGAAGATTTTTTATGGATGATCATGAGTAACTTCAGTTACAGATTGAAATCAAGAAATGCTTTTCAAATAACAAGTTACCTTTAACATTGCTGCAAACTCAGAAGAATATCACAATTGATGCTTAAATAGCCTTCAACAGTCATTTTAGAGGGGAAATTTTTCTGTTCTCTTTGTCTGAACTAGCCCATGATGCAGGCATGTGTGTCTCAAAAAGAAAGACTGATAAGCATAAAGGAAAAATCAAAACAAACCAGCAAAGAAAAGCAAACAACAAGCAAAACAAAAATATTTACACTGTGTACAAGGGAGTGTCATCAGGCGAAGTACCTTTTTAGAGATTGGCCATTCATCGGAAAGGTGTCTGGCTGTCCCTCTAAATTCTGTAATCGGAAGGAACCGAGACCCAATTTCTTAGCAATTAAGAATGGTCATAGCCACAAGTTCTGAAACTTTGTATGCTCTCCTTTTCCCTCATGCAGTTTGTTCCATTTTAGGACAAGGTCACCTACCTCAAAATTTCTGTCAGAGGCAGAATTGGAATCAAACTAGTTTTTAACAATGAGTTGATGTTGATCGAATTTCCGTTTTGCTTGAGCCCTCACTTCTTCTAATTTTAACAAAGCGTTAATTCGATTCTCTAAAGGGGGACAATCCTCTTCTTGTACTTTTTGCGATAGCTGCAGAGAGGGAAGGAGGACATGTGGTGGAAGAATCGCCTCTCTGCCGTAAATGGAAAAGAAAGGTGAGTTACCCACAACAGTTTTAGGAGTTACTATATCAGCCCAGATTGCGTTTAATAGTGCATTATGCCAATTTTTATGGTTTTCAGAGACCGTTCTCTTGATAATTTTGATCAGATTTTTATTAGTCGATTCTGCCAGACTGTTTCCTTGAGGGTAATAGCTGGCAAAATACTTTAATTTAATTCCTTTTTCTAGAGCAAAATCACTCATCTTAAGAGACGAAAAATAAGAAGCATTATCAAATACCAGGCATTCAGGGATACCGAAACGAGTAATAATATTTGAATTCAAAAAAAATATTACCTGGCTGGTATTTGTAGCTTTTAATGGGGCAGCCTCAGACTACCTAGTGAAGAAATCTGTGGCTGTTATGATATACTTATGCTGCTGTGAGGATGGCAGATTGATTGGGCCTATAATATCTAGACCCCACTGCTGAAAAGGGGAGTCTACTGAAACTAGTTGCAGAGGGAAGGCTGGTTTCTGTATCCGTCCGGATGCTTTTTGACAAATTACACACTTGTGACACAATGCATGAGCGTCTTTAAAAAGGGTAGGCCAGTAATAACCCGCTCTTAATACTTTATGGGCAGTGGTGTCTCCACCAAAATGTCCACCATCTTCTCCTACGTGCAATTCCAATAAGACCTTTTCTACTTCATCTTTCTCAAGACAACGCATTAGTACTCCATCAAAATTTTGACGAAACATAATACCATTAATCAACTGAAAAGAAGAATATTTTAATCTTAGTGCTCTTATTTTTGTGGGATCCAGGTGACGGGGAGCTGATCCATGTTCAAGACAAAATTTATATCATCATACCAGGGACTAATAGGGTTTTGTGCACAACAGATTAGATTTTGATAGTGATGTCCTGGACTTAACATATCATTTTCCTCTTGCTGTCCTGCAGCTGAATCAACGACCAAATTGCATAAACCTTGGCCTCTTACTATTTGTGCTAGGGTGATTTCTATGTCATATTCTTGCAAGGATGTGACCCAGTTTGCCCTTTTTTCGCCTAGTTCTTTCTGTACTAACAGATTTCTGACAGCTATGTAAGGGACAAAGATTTTCGTCCTAGATTTCAAAAGATAAGATCATAAGTGATTTACTGCTTTGAAAATAGCATAGGCTTGCTGATCTACTGCTGGGTAATTAAGTTCCACCCCTTTGAAGGCTGAGCTCATAAAGGCGATTGGGACTTCCTTGTTTCTAGTTTTCTTTTGAGTCAGGACAATGACGTATGAACAATCAGAAGCAAACGTGTAGAGGGTGAAGTCTTGTGAAAAGTTGGGGCTCATTAGAGAAGGAGCGTCTATTATGGCCTTTTTTATTGAATTAAAAGCCTGGCTTTCTAAAGGTCCCCAATGGTATTGTACGTCCTTTTTTATTAGGTTTTGTAATGGTCTCACCATTTCTGAAAAGCTGGGGACGAATCTCCTAACAAAATTTATCTGACCTAAGAAATATTGCATGGACTTTTTTGACAAGGGAGGGGGCAGTTTCGAAATGACTTTAGTTCTTTCAGGATCAATAATCATCCCTTCTCTCTATACAAAGAATCCTAGGAGTTTACCTTGTTCTACTGCGAAGAAAGATTTTTTAGGATTCAAAGAAATGTCGTACTTACGACATCGCTGTAAAACGGATCTTAAATGAGCTAGATGATCTTCTTTGTTTTTCGAGAAGACAGTAACGTCATCCAGGTAAACTATGATAGATTGATTGATTAAGCCTCAGAAAGCGATGTCCATCGCTCTCTGGAAGGTGGCACCAACATTTATGAGTCCATAGGGCATCTTTCTATAAGCGTAGGTGCCCCACAGAGTGTGGAAGGTGGTTTTGAGTTGGTCTGGAGGGGACATCAGGACTTGGTTATACCTTGAAAAACCATCCAACAAGGATAATCTTTCAGAACCAGATACCTGTTGAAGGATCTGTTCCATGGGAGGGACAGGGTATTTGTCTTTATCAGACGCTCGATTAAGATTTTGGAAATCGACACATAGTCGGATTTCACCACTCTTCTTTCAGACAGGGACAAGATTAGAGACCCATTGTGTGTGCCTAACTGGGAAGATTATCTTAGCGTTCATGAGTTTGTTTAATTCCTTCTTGACAGTTGGTTCGAGTTTTGGGTGCATTTTCCTTAACTTTTGTTGAAAAGGTTGGGTTTGGGGTTTTATAGGAATAACGTGTTGTATGATGTTAGGATCAAAGGTTTTTAGGTCATCGTACGTCCAAGAAAAAACATCTTTGAATTCCTTAAACAATTTAATAAATGCTGCTTTTTCTTGATCAGAACACCCCACCCCTAAATTAATGCACTGTGGGTTGTCTTTAGTTCCCAAATTTACTTTTTCATGCATCAAAGAGGAACTATTCGTTTTACAGTTCACTGATTTTCAGAACTTGTCGTGAAGATCATAAAATTTTTCTAATCTAACTACATATTTCGAGATAGAATTTACCATGTCTGATGAAGATTCTGGAGATCTTGGATTTGGTATTACCGTAAAGTCGTGAATTTTTTCGTCATATGTTCCTTCGTCGATCACCGCGCCCTGGAAAGTTTCTTCCATATGCAGAAAACTTATAATCTGTTGATCGTCATCGAAGACTCTCCATTTTGTGATGTTGTCTGGGACTGATGGTCTGAACAACAATTCGACAGAGAATGCATTCGGAGATAAGCCTTCTGCAGGAAAAAGTTTTGAAGCGACGTTAGCTAACAAATCAACTTCCGAATTATTCAATCTAGGAATAGAATTTATGTTAAATGCGGAGCACTTGTTCATTAAATTCCATACCTCAGTTTGGTAGCTTTTAAGGTGCGGGGATAAAAATTGGATAGATTTTTTTACTTGTCTAACCACGATTTCCGAATCACCAAAGACAGTCAAATTTTGAACGTTCATATCTAATGCTTTTCCGAGGCCTTGGAATAGTGCTTCATATTCTGCTATGTTGTTTGTACATTCAAATTCTACCCTGCAAGCAATCAGGGTCTTGTTACTTGCTGGATCGATGATCATGCAGCCTGCACCAGCTCCTTCCTTGGATTTTGACCCGTCAAAGTAAAGAGACCATATTTGATTCTTTTCGATTGCATGTGACCACTGGGAAGAAGCTGTTGGCTACGTATATGTCAAAATTTCAGACTACTGTTCCGGGTTAGTGATGGTGGAAGTTTCACCCACGAAATTACCGAAAAAGTATCCATCCCTTGTATTTCGGGTGAATCGCTAGAAGGAATGAATGGTTCATTGGGATCATTTAAATCAGTCACCGTGAACTTTAGATAACGTTCAGAATTTACCTTGATTATGTTGGGCTTTCCATTCTCGGGCAGCCACAAGTGAGACCAATCCATCACAAAATAGCCGTGTAGCTCTTCTGACCAGTCTTTGCTTAAAAAAAAACCATAAAATTCTGGGATATCTACAACAATAATATCAATCACTTGATGAAATTTAGGGTTAGACGACAATCTTATAAGAACATTTCTTAATTCGCCTATTACTTTAACACTAGTTCGATCAAGCTGGATAATCTTCAAGCTGGATGGTTGAACTTCGGTATTAATCTTTTGACAAATAGACCAAGGCATTACGTTAGATGATGCACCTGAATCTACCATGCAGTTGTGTACGTTCCTATTGAAAATTTCAAAAGTTAACAAAAATGGAGGGACATTTCTGCAAGTATTAATAGTGGAAGCTTGTTGCTTTTTACTCGTAGCCTCTAAAACTAGTTTATCTACATTTGTTACATTATTTACAGGAAGGTCTCTTTTATCGTGAGGATCAGAAGTAGTTTTGGCAGAGGCCTTCTGAGGAACTTTGGGGTTGTTCTGAACACCTTTGTTACTGCTCAGATTGCCATTTTTGCTGTTCTCTGCAATATTTTGAAGCATCTTTTGCAGAAGATAAGGGAATTTTAATAATTCATAAACATAAATGTTAGCCCTAAGATTTTTTAGATCTTCAACCAAATCATAGTCTAAGCTTGGGTTTACTGAATTCTGTTTAGTCTCAGTTGATTTAGATTGTTTTAGAGGCAACTTCGTAGTGATTTCAGAAGAAGGCTTGTTTGCTGTCTTTCTCCTAGTATTGTAAGGATGCACTGTTTCGAAATTAGCTTGAAAAATGCTATACGAAAAATGTCCAAAAATGTTCGGAGAAGATTCATCTTCTTCTAATGTCTCTTGTTTTGCTGCTTCTTCAGGAATCTCGGGAGGCATCAAGTTATCACGTGCTTCGAGAATCATTTGAATAGAAAATTGCAGGCTTTCTATATTTAGGCCTTCAGTATTTGAATTAGGTCGGTTGGTGGGGAAAGGCTTCCTAAAAGGGGGTTTGTAAGGCCCTTTTCTCGAAGAATCTTCTTCAATCGTCTTTTTCAAATCTATAACTTGATTGGACAATTTTTGAACGACTTTCTGTAAGTTTTCTAAATCTGAGCTTTTAGGTTGAGATTTGTTTTGGGAAGGTCTAGGGAGGATTTCGATTTTCTTTTTGGATGATGAACTATTCTCTGTCTCGTTGCTAGTAGTGTCTTTTAAGCTGAGGATGTATTTCTCGATCCGACTGGCCTCTTCAAAGGCTTCTAACAACGTGGCTTTCTTGGATCTCTTTACCCAAATGGCTATGTTTTGATGTAAGGCTTTCGTATAATAAGCGATAATAAGATTCTCAGCAGGCATCGAATCTGTGGGGATTCGGTTCTTTAGTGTCAAGAACCTTTGATTAAAGTCTTTTATCTTTTCTTTAGGGTTCATTCTTAGACTAGAAAGATCCATGACTAGAACTTCGGGAGACTTGTCGTCTCCGAATTTCTCAAGGAAACAAGATTCAAATTTCTCCCATGACACGATGGTGTGTGGCTGTTGGGAAAAGTACCATGTAGAGGCATTGCCCTCAAAGGTGTAGGGAAACAATCTACAGACTACGTCTCCATGCTCAACACTATGGAGTCTAATGGCTAACATAAACTTTTTGATGTGATCTTCGGCTAACTGTTTGGAGTCCGGGTCAAACTTAGGGAGCCATTTCTTCGGGTGTCTGGGTAAAGGATGCTGAGGCCCAGGTATGGCCACTACATATTGGTTGATCTAGGGTTTGGCGGGATTGTTTGGGTTGGCCATAGGTGTGGGTGGTTTCGAAGGCTGGGATGAGGAACTGCCTCCGTCAGAGGATTCTTCTCCAGAAGAAGAAGGAGATGAAGGAGGTGGTGATGTTGGTATACCAGATCCTCCTGCTGCATGAGTGAGGATTGGATCTGTAGGGTTTAAAGTAAGGTCAGTGCCTCCAAGTTGTTCTCTGATATCAGAGAAGTCTATTGGTTGGTTCAAAGGTCGGTTTGGTTGTCTTATATGAGCTACGACACTGTGCGTTCTTATGAGAGATTGGCGAACAATCTCTTGTATGTCACCACCTGTGGGATTTGGAGTTACTGGTTCAACTGTGATCCGTAGATCGTCGTTTGATGTGGTTGCTATTTGAGGGACAATGTTGTCATCTGAATGACTTCTAGTCACTATAGGTGAGCGGGTAGGTGGTGGAGGAGTCTTACGCCCTCCTCGTGCCATTAATAGTTTTCAGGCCCTCTTTCTAGCGCCATTTGTTGACAGGCGAAATTGACCGCTCGTCAACTGGAGGAGTGAATCTGGTCCGGGGTTGTCTAATTAACCCAAGCCGTTTGGATTGATCCACTCTGACGGGTTTAGAAACTCCGTTAGCCGATCTAAGTCCTAAGAAAGTGAAAAACAAAACTAAAGAAGATAAAATAACTTAATGAATAACACTTGCTGAAAACTATATACAGATCTAATATATATTTACAGTTTACTAAATAATATTTATAACATAAGTCTACTTATTGTATGTATAATATATACAAATGACTTTATTTCTAATATATATATATAACATTTACAGAATGCAAATTTTAATCTAAATTTGCGAAAATTGAATATGGATTGATTTATTAAACAACAACAAAGTTATCATTCAATATTTTTGATTTATTTTTTTATAATGTTTATAAACAAGAAATGAAATAACAAATTTTCAAATTGAAAACAAAGATAACAAACAGTAAAACATGTTTAGACTGCAGGAAATTTCTGTATTAATTAAACTAATGAAATAAAACTAACAAACTGACCTGTAATCGCATCCCATGTTTGTCCTGTGTATAGCATCCAATCTTGCTGTCTGATGAGGCAAACCCGCAATAGGTCCTACAAATACTTCTCGTAAACATGAAGCAGTAATGATTGAATCCGAATGATAGAACATATAAGAGATATAGTAACAACAATCTTATAATTTCACAAGTCCCCACTTTGAGATAAATCCTGCTGTGAAAGCTTGTGTATAAATGTTCAACGAATGACGAAGATAAATCTCTTAATCTCAAGTTTGAACTGAATAATTACTGTATATTAAATATGGGACATAAAACATGGATATCATATAAATTTTATCATATCAATCTGCAATAAACCACGATAGCTAAAGTAATCACAATCTAATTACAAATCGAAATAATCATAACTTGAATAAAAACACGATATAGAGAAGCTAAAGCTGTGCAAATATCATATTCTATTCAAGTCTGTAAATCAGAAATCCATAGTTTTTTCCCCAGGCAGAGATGATCTCAAGTTTACAAAACAACATACTTATATAGGTTCTAGGAACAAAATGTTTCCTTTTGATAACATCCAATCTGTTCCAAAAAATGTGGGGGATGCAACCTCCCAGATTCTACTTGATACCAAAAACTAACAACCTAATCTATTTAAAAACATAAAGATAGTATGGCTGAGAGATGCCAACAGCGCTTCAAATCTCCTTAGAAATCACGGGTTCCTGAAAACAAATAAAAATAAAAATATTTCATATGTATTTTCAGTTATCAAAACAAGTAATTCAATTTTTTCTAACTAGCTACAGAATCTCACGATTCTGTAGCTAGTTATAACTATAACTAGAATCATATTTTATTCAATCAATCAAAACAAACTAAAAATTAATCTGTGCAAACAAATCATGTATGCTAAATTGAGAAAGACAGAATCATACTAAACTTTTAAAAGGATCATACCTCAAATTAAGGGATTCAAACAAATCAAGTAATATTTGAATTTACTATTGCAGTCGCTTCTTCCACGTTCTTAAAAATAGCAGACTCTGTGGGTTTTTGGCGTTTGTATTTGGTTTGAGATATGGATTGGAGTCTACTATTCTCCTTCATTAATGAATCCACCTAGTCTTCCAAAGATTTAAGCCGAGACTGTAGTAAAGGCACATCCTTGTAATACCTGTCGATCCGGGATTGACATTCATTACAGTGCAACTGTAGAGACTGTGTATTGGTAGTATTAACAGTTGGAGAATCATCCATTTGACATGTAGGTTCCTCACAGAGTTTGATTCCAGGAAAATCAGAATTGTCCTTTAGACACGGTGGTAAGTTGGTGACATAATCATAGGGTCTGTCAGGACAAAGTCCATATGAGTATGGATACTCTTTGGCCATGAACCTTTCAATCTCCGAATCCGAATCCTCACTTACGTCAATTGTAGTCTTTGTGTCTGCACATGGTTTGGGTTTGTTTCAAGCACATCGTGAAACCCAATGAACGACCTTTTTACTCTTATAATTGACATCGACACTGCCCCTAAACTTCTTCCCTATGGATTTTTTAACAGCCTTAGTACAACTCTTAGGATATGAATCCGGTTGAGTGTCGGGTTGAGTAGAATCAGGGTAGGTTGAGGGTTCCAAATTAGAGATAGGATCACAGGGCATGAGCGAAGGAGGAGAGATGGTAGGTTTCACAAGGGTTTCTGTGATGACAGGCTTGTCAACCTGTCCCAACTCACTATTACCAAAGTCGTTTCGTAACACAAAAGCATCCCAACAATCATTGTTTAATTGCAACTGATGTACCATGATAATTTTGATTAAACCATGATGGAATAAACTAGCATCAGATTTCTGCCTTTTAAACCGCTTTCCCATCTTGTACAAACTTCTAAGGAGGAAATAGGGCTTGTTTAGTGGGAAATCAATGAAGCTCATAAGAAATCGCAGGTGATACAAGAAAACCAACCCAAATCTCCCTTCACATGTAATAAACTATTTCACAATAGCTAACATATCATGCCATCTAGGTTTTAGAGACGAAACATGCATACCTCGGTTGCAAATGGTAATTTTCCTTGAGGTGGACAACAATGACCAGGGGACCTCTTCAACCTTTGCGTTCTTGAACCACTTTTGCCCCACAACTGGTAAACTGGTAGCTTGGCTTATCAAATCTTCATTTACCTCAAGCTGCACGTCTCCTATTTTTTCTCTGCAACGGTCGAATGTCAACGCGAACTCTTGAGCAACTCTTAGATTGAAACCCTCAAACTTTTCAATAAACAAACGCCAGCCATTCCTTTCTAAGTCATCTTGGGCGTTGTCAAACGATAACAAGGTTTGGATGCCATTGGGCTCAATCCTCACCACAGGAACCATGGCTAACAACAGGGAATCAACACGAAACTCAGAGGTAGGGTTTGATCGAAAAAACACAGAGCCATAATCCTGAGTTTCCTCAATGCAATGCAAAGATAGTTCGAAATGGTAGGCAGGAGCGTTAATCACCATGCGTGGGAAAGAGATCGTGAGGCCCGAGGCCATTCAGAGCAATAATACCATGTTGTACCTTATATGAAACCTTGGGATATGGGTAGTGTAAGGATGTAAGCGCTTGTATACCATAGAACACACATATTCATGACTTGATTACAAGGTAAACGTTTCAAATAAACATTGTGTTAAAAAAATCTTATGAATCAAACCCCATTGATAATAATCGAATACTAAATGAGTGGAAGGTTTTTTTTTTTTACTTATGTAACCAAGGCATGTTTAGGACCAAGGAGTTATAAACTGGGAAAACAACCATGTTCATAGCGAAGTACGACAATTCGACAATAGACCATATGAACATTAATCCTTTGATCAAAAATCGAAATCAAGTGTGAATTCCAGCTGTGAGTTTTCATGCTTACAGTCATGAAAACAAAAATCGAAAGGTAGGTATGTAAAAAGCGACAAGTGATAACTGTCGTTGCTCATAATGAGTAGTGCAAATTTAGAGACCCTGTGTAGGCATCTTGTAAAAATAGAAATTATATTATTGCTGCCAACAAGATACTGAAGAGGCTGATGATTTGTGTGTATGATAGTCTCTTTCCCCAAGAGGTAATGGTTCCCCTTATTCGCTGCTTGTACAATTGAAAAGAGTTCCTTATCATATGTGGGATAGTCAATCACTTCTCCATGAAACAAATCTGAATGGTAGCACACATGCCTTCCTCCTTACATGGGTTTTGCCCCTAATGCATATCCACTAGCATAAATATCCAACTCAAATGGTCGTTGCAAATTTGACATGGAAAACACTGGAGCATAACTGATTTTCTTCTTCAAGTCTTCAAATGATTTTTTTTGTGTCTATCCCCATTGAAAGTTCCTTCCTTTGGAAGTCATGGCATGCAATGGTGCTACTATTGTGGAGAAGTTGACAATGAAATTCCTCAAATACTGAGTTGCTCCCATGAAACTCCTGGCCTATTTCGCATTGGTGGGAATATGCCATTGTGTGATGGCTGCAATATTACCTGGATCTACCCTCAACTCTCCTCCTCCAATCACATGTCCAAGGTCTATTAAGGAATTCTTCCCAAACTCACATTTATGCAAGTTGGCAATCAATTGAGTCTTCTTCAAGGTCTCTAATACCTGTGTCACATGTGAGAGGTGCTCTTGCCAAGTGTTTCTAAATATTAGTATTTCATCAAGATATACTATTACAAAAGAGTCAATGAAGGGACATAGAACATCGTTCATGAGCCTCATAAATGTTGCAGGTGCATTGCATAATCCAAAAGGCATTACTAACCATTCATACAAACCTTGTCTTGTTTTGAACGTTGTCTTCCACACGTCTTCTGCTTTGATCCTCACTTGGTGGTAACCTAATTTGAGGTCCATGTTAGTGAAGAATTTAGCTTGTTGCAGTTGATCCAACGAGTCATCAATCCTTGGCAAAGGATATCTATTCTTGATGGTGATCTTATTCAGGGCACGATAGCCAATGCACATTCTACAACTTCCATCTTTCTTCGACACCATGATAATGGGTGAACCACATAATGATGTACTGGGTATGATGACTCCCTACTCCAACAACTGTTACAGCTCGTTCTTTACTTCATCTACTTTGATGATGAACTACCTATACAACCCAATGTTAGGAAGTGGTGATTTTGGAAAAAACTGAATCTCGTGTTCAACCTCTCTCTTGGGTGGCAGTCCCCAAGGCTCTTGAAACACTTCCCTATAGGATTCAACCAGTTGTTGTAATTGACAACGTTTCTCTCCACTACATCCTTCTAAGGATGCCTTCATCTCCAACTTGTTGCTTTCCTTTTCTCAAGAACAACAAGACAAATTTCTTTGTATTGCCCATGATTCTTCTTGCCTGATGAGCATTGATCAAAGAGAGCTTAGCTTTATCCTTGTGTGCATTTATGGGATAAGATTTTCCATCCTTGACTAGCATGTATTGGTTTTCTCTCCTTTTGAAAATGGCGTCCCTCATGTAAAAATATGGACTTCCCAAGATGACTCCAAATATGTCTAGAGGAACCACATTTGCAATTACTTCATCAACCGAGTCATCAATCCTTGGCAAAGGATATCTATTCTTGATGGTGATCTTATTCAGGGCACGATAGCCAATGCACATTCTCCAACTTCCATCTTTCTTCGACACCATGATAATGGGTGAACCACACAATGATGTACTGGGTATGATGACTCCCTGCTCCAACAACTGTTGCAACTACTTCTTTACTTCATCTACTTCGATGATGAACTACCTATACAACCCAATGTTAGGAAGTGGTGATTTTGGAAACAACTGAATCTCATGTTCAACCTCTCTCTTGGGTGGCAGTCCCCAAGGCTCTTGAAACACTTCCCTATAGGATTCAACTAGTTGTTGTAATTGACGACGTTGCTCGCCACTACATCCTTCTAAGGATGCCTTCATCTCCAACTTGTTGCTTTCCTTTTCTCAAGAACAACAAGAAAAATTTCTTTGTATTACCCATGATTCTTCTTGCCTGATGAGCACTGATCAAAGAGAGCTTAGCTTTATCCTTGTGTGCATTTATGGGATAGGATTTTCCATCCTTGACTAGCATGTATTAGTTTTCTCTCCTTCTGAAAATGGCGTCCCTCATGTAAAAATATGGACTTCCCAAGATGACTCCAAATATGTCTAGAGGAACCACATTTGCAATTACTTCATCAATAAAATTCTGATTGATGGAAAACTTGAATGTGCATTGCTTACTCACTTTCAATTTCACATCTTGCCTTACCCAGCCTAGGGGGTATGGATGTGGATGATATTGAGTCTCTATTGCAATATTCTCAACCAATTATGCAGATATCAAGTTGGATTATGAACCTGGATCGAACAAACATGAATCCACCTTGCGTTGCTTCATGTGGATTTTAATGCAGAAAAGCTCAGTGATTGCCTTCTCCTCCTTGTGATTGAAACCAACTAATGCCACACATTTCTAAAGATTAGTGTAGTTAATCTTCCCTTCTGGGTTTGATGTTCTTTCCACCCATTCCTCAACATCCACTGATATCAATGCTTTCTTCTTCTTTTTTTGAAAATATTTGGGGCACTTCCCAGGGTGCAATTTCCAACAATTCTCCTCCATGTGTCCCTTTTGATCACATCCTTTACAGTGTTGGATGGGAGGTTTTCCTTCTTGTGTTGTTGCCAGAACCTTCTTCTCATTCCAATTATTCTTGTTTGTCTTCTTTCTCTGTTGCTCTTGTGGTTCTACTTGCTTGTGAGGATTTGTTGCTTTTGCTTATCTCCCTCAAGGTACTGTGCTTGAATGTTGGCCTCATCAATTGTCTTTGGTATGAATAAGATCAATTTCCTATGAATCCGAGGCAACAATACCCCCAAATACTTGACTAACATGTATGGAATTTTGAGAGAGACTCCGATGTGAATTTCTCTCTTCCTGAACTCTATCGTGAACTCCTACACTAATTGTCCTTGCCTCTGTCTAAAGTAATGCCATACTATTTGCTGGTGTTCCTCATATCCTATTGGATAAAATTAAGATTTTATCACATTCTTAAACACTTCCCAATAAGTCGGTGGTGGCTCATTTCCTAGTGTTATGCTTACTGCATCACTCTCCCACCATGTCAAAGCATGGCCTTCAAGCTTCAACCGAGCAAAAACAATCTTTTGTTTTCTAGTTACTTCATGAATGGGACAGTACACCTCCATCTATTGTAGCCATTGGTTCATCCTGATAGCATACACATCTCCAACATAAGGATTTATGTCCACCTTAGGATCTACAAGAAAAGTTACTTCTGTCTTGTTGTAGCTACACTCTCCCATTTCTGGCTCAGTCTTACATTCTGTCTCTCACTTATTTTCTTCCTTCTTGGGGCCTTCATGCCCATCATCCGTTGATGGTGTTCCCTTGACCTTTGTTACCAAAAACTATGACACCATTGATGTCAATGTAGATAAACTCTTCTCAAAATGATCCAACCTGACAATGGGATATTCTTCCTCTTCGCCTTCATAATGTTCCCCTGACATTCTTGATGCTCTACTTCACTCTAGCCTTGACAACAATTCTTGTCCCTTTCTTTTGTAATCAATGTGAGTACTTACCATATAGGTCTCACTGAATGTATTCAAACATCTGCTCTGATACCATCTGATTCGTAAATGGGAGGCTTATATCCTATCTGTCTCACTAATGTGAAATTCTTTGTTAAGATAATTATAACTTTGGCTGTGTAGATGTTGGAAAAAATTCTCGACCAATCAAGTCCCAAGTCGAGTCTGAAAGAAGTAATGAGTCACGTCGAGTCAGGAAATGCAAATCGAAACAAGTTTGTTCAAATCAAAGAAAGTTAGTTGAGTCGAGGAAAGTCGGTTCGAGTCAAAGCAAGTCAGTCGAGTCGAGGCAAGTCGGGTTGAGTCAAAGTAAGGCAATCGAGTCGGGGCAAGTCAGGTCGAGTCGAGGCAAGTCGGGTTGAGTCAAAGCAAGGCAATCGAGTCAGGGCAAGTCAGGTCGAGTTGAGGCAAGTTGAAATTTTCCCAAGTCAGATTTACTCAAGATGAATTTATTCTAAGTTGAGTCAACCAAGAGATGTCTACCGGTTGAATGGGGAAGAAAATTTGACCAAAAAGGAAACCAAGTCGAATTTTTAATGACCAACAGTTGGGAGGAATGTATGAGAGTGAATTTACTCACTAGTTATGTCATAAAATGTTTTATAAGTCGATTTGGCATATGAATATGGAGGAAAACGTTTTGGGAAAACTTGGTAGTAGGCAAGTTTGCAAGAATGTGTCTATGGTTCATGGGAAGCTAATGAACGCCTAGATAACCCCAGACTTAGATATATGATATATATGATTTATGGTCGATGGAAAAATTCCCAACGAGGTCGGTTATGAGGTCAAAAAATAAAAACAAGATTAGAAATCCCTGAATGAATAACAACAACTCTGGAAGGAGGGATGTTGATTTCCAACCTCAGAATTCATTACACGACTATATTTAAAATTTCGTTATTCTAGTGTATTAACCCACTGAGAACTGGATTAATATAAAACAAGCTCATGCAATAACAACATGAATTCCTCGTCTTTAGAATATACTCAGACGACCATTAAATTACAGTGCATACATTAACCATTCCTAAGAAAACATAAATCACGACAACCATCACACATAGATTCATATTTTTTTACCCTGGAAACCCAAATGGGAAAACCAACATTCTTTTGGCTTCAGCCAGGCTCTTATTTATTCAACAATGTGCAAGTTACAGGCTCTTTGGTACATGTCTATGCTCCTCAGTAACATCTGGGCAGCCTCTCTACATCATTGACAACCAAAGAACCCCTTTCTCATTGTGGGGATACATTATATAGAATGTTGAGTCGACTGAGAGGATAAATGGAAGGTCAGGCATCTCCAACGCTTTAGCTTCTCTCTAGTTCATCTCTCCTCCATTTCTTTATTTATTTGTCTTTTATCCCATGTGGGTTTATTCCTTTTCATACAACTATATACTGCCCGACTTTACATACTTTACATACAAAATTGGAAATCAATCATGATGACATGGGGCCCTTCATGTCAACAATTCGATCTCCTTCATTGCACATAGACTTAACAATTCCTATATTGTTCATCTTTGTGTCCTGTGCTGATAGCCAATTATTCTTGTCGGATCTGATTCGAGTCAGGGTGTCAGCTAATGGCATAATAGAAGGACATGTCTTGGGTTCCTACATGTGGGAGGTTGATAAAAATGATGGAAACAAGTGGAAATACAAGTCATGGAGGGATGAGTGCTTATGTTATGGAGTTGTCCTATCCATTTTGAAACTCTTAATTTCTTATGTCTACCTTGAATATGGCCTAGAACTTGCTAATATCTTTGATGATCAAGGTGGAAAAAGCTATGAAGGCTTGATGAAGGTCTGAAGGGGTTTTCAATGGTTATAATGTTGATTTGTTTTTCTCAATTATAGTTTTTCTGTGGTTTGTTGGTTTACTCAGTCTAATCTAGATTCTGCTCTAGTGTTCCTACATTAATCCTCTAACATGGTGGAGGATGCTCATGGTATCCAGTCTTGTCAAAAATACCCTACGAAGAGAAGATGAAAGCGGGGAAGCAATAGGAAAATCATACTCATGAAACATGCCTCTAAGGTATATCACCTCAGATTCTCTACTGAGGCAAAGGGAAAGGTAACAATGATTGAGGAGATGGAAAAATTTGTTAAGGATAATATGTCTAATGCTCTAGTGGATGTTGAGTTTCAGCCTTGTATTTTTGGTCTAGGCCACACCACAGGTCAAGATTTAAAATACTTTAGACTTATTGAATTATATTGGTAGGCGAAGGGTATTATGGAATATGCCTTGGAGGTCAATGAGAAGTAAAACCATGATACTCAATAAAAAATGAAACAAATGGGGGCAAATTTGGTGCATCTGGAACAAAAATTCTACCACCCAATCACTGCCATCTATGGGTCTGAAGTAGGTAGCGATGAAGTAGAATCAATTTGCAATGAGGAAATTGACAAGGAGAGGGAAAGAAATTTGTAGGCACATGGCTACATTGACCTAGAGGACAACTCTATGCTCTACATATTAGATTTCCTAGGTATCTTATGGTTTTACATTAGTTTGCATGTTAGCTAGAAAGGATATATCTCATTTCTCTCTTTTTACTTTAAATTATCATTAGAAATGTATTTTGTAAATCATAAGACTATTGTGAAAAGTTGTGAATAGTTTAATAAATAAAACCATGAACAACAAAAGTTTGATAAGCATAGACAAGAAAAACCATGAACACAATAAGTGTTTTTTTAACCCCCAACAGACCTAGTTTACCTAGAGAGGCATGTTGTAGGGGAAGATGGATGTAAATTTTACTGCATAGTAATAATAATAAACTCTCTCTCTCTCTCTCTCTCTCTCTCTCTCTCTCTACACACACACCCCAATTGATAAATAGTTTAGTTAATGTCTCTTAAACTATTGTTAAAATGTGTTGCAAAAAATAATGTGATAGAGCTACAAGTCATTGGTAGTCATAAATTGTATGAATGACTTATTCAAAAATGAGTGTTTGGCTTTAAGTTCTATTTTTTATTAGTTAAAATTGTTAGAAGGTGTAATATCCCTAGGTCGAACCCCAGTTGCACATATAAATGTAAATGTTTTATAGGCTGGTGAGCCAGGTTGTTATAGGCCAGGAGGATTATGTGATTATTAGGCCGGAAAGCCTAGATGCTAAAGGCCAATGAGCCTATTATTGTAATATGTAAACACTCATATTATTAAGAAAAACACATCAATGTTGCATACCAACCATGTAAAAGGGTATGGGGGGATAAAATCCACTAGAAAGGGAAAGGGAGGCTAAAAGTCTAGGAAGGGGCTAAGCTAGGGGGCTTAATCCCAATGGAATATTATATTATTATTCCTTAAAGGTAAAGTAATGGATATGAATATATCCTAAGTTATAAAGTAGGGAAAAGGGAGCCCCTTAGGTGCCAAGTGTCTTAGGAGGGACATGCATATATATATTTGGGGACATAGTGCAAAAGGGGGATGCTTTTTCCTTCACAGAGGAAATTGTGAGTCATACCCGATGGTACTGGACTGCAATGGGAACCTGTACCTGTTTTGGTTAGCTTGGGAGTTGAATTGAAAAAGCGAGTTGTTAGGGTCGTAGGATTGAAGAAGCGAGTTTTCAGGCCCGTAGGACGGAAGAAGCAGGTTGTCAGGCTTGTGAGCATTCTCTCCAAGTGAGAGAACTGTTGGGAATTGAATTTCCAATGTGCCAAACTATAACTACAGGTATTTGAGACTTCCTGTCCCGCTTGTTGTTGAAGCCTCAGAAGGGAAGTGGGGCAGACGAAGGGCTGTTGAGAAGAGAAGGGGAACATTTCCTAGGGTGGGACATGCATGTGGGGAATGAGAGACTGCAGGCTATTAGTTTGAGTTGGAACGTGTGTTTGAGTTTATATGATGTTAAAGAGATCTTAGCATGGTTAGAAACCATTTAAGTAGGTGGAGTTTAGTCCCAACTCGGGGGTGACCCACTGCTGAGAGTTATGAGTAGTACGGTCTAAGGCTGGGAGGAACGTGGAAGGTCTGCATGCAGTTGGTGTTTATTTCTTGAGATATGTGTCATTCACGTGCTTATTTAAATTACTGTGTATGTGCAATTATGAGTTTATGTCATGGAATCTCTGTTGTTAAAATTATCTATATATGAATTTTTATTGTTGCATGCATGATGTTATTATTTCTGCTTAACTTTGTTCACATGCAAATTTTATTATTTAATTTAATTGTATCAGAATTCAAATTTTTTCGTAGTGTGGCCCAACTCAGGGCTGGGAACGTTACAAGAGCATTTTTGCCAAGTCTTTGATAATGGAGATGTTACAAATTGGTATCAGAGCTGATAATGAGAGAATTTTGAGTGATGTGGCCCAATCTCAGTGGATGGGGACGTTACAAAGTTTTATTAGAGAATTTTTGTTGATTTACATGGGGACATTACAAAATGGTATTAGAGCCCAACTTTCAATACTGAGCCTGCATGGGACATTTAGCAGAGGACATAAGTGAAATTACAGAGTTTGCAAGTGAATTGTTTGATAAAATGTGTGAAATAGTTCATTTTCAAATTGTTTGAAAAAAATGTTTACGGTGTTTCCGTGGTGAAATCGGGAGAAGTCGAGTGAAATTGGGACAAAGCCTCAATTTTTGTTGTTAAAATTGTTGGGGAATTTGGAAAATTTGGCCCATCTTTCAATACTGAGCCTGCATGGGCCATTTAACAGAGCACACAAGTGAAATTACAGAGTTTGCAAGCGAATTGTTTGACAGAATGTTAGGAGGAGTTTGTTTGCAAATTGTTTAACAAAAATAATTACGATTTTTCAGTGGTGAAATCGGGAGCAACTGGGTGAAATTGGGCCAAAGCCCCAATTTTTGCTGTTAAAATTCCTTGGCAATTTGGTCCAAGGATGAGTTTTTCCTGATTCTAATCTTTGTTTGAGAAAATTTAGACCTGTAATTGGTTGGATTTGAAGTCAACTTAAGGCTGTGGTTGACTGAGTGAAATTGGTTAAATAAATTTCCCAATTCGTGAAGTAATTGAAGAAACTTTCATGCCGAAAATGTTGACTGAATGTGCACTGAAGTAATTGGTGGATCTATAGGTTGAATTTGTGTTTAGTGGTTGAAATTGAATAAATTTAATGGTTGCAAAGCGACCATGGTGAAATGGAATGAAATTGCGAAAAAGCCCCAATTTCCTGCAGCTAATTAATGACAAACTCGAAGTGAAAGAGTCAAATTTGAAAAGTAGTGAACAAACATTTGTGTACAAGGCTTGAATTGGTTGTATTAAGATTAGTCACAGAGATCTAATGACGACCCAAGAAGGAATTCCATTTTTGGGCGAATTTGAGCATTTTGGAATTTTGGAAAATAGGTGAAATTGGAAAAAGAAAATTTCGGTATTTTTTCATAAACTGATGTCAACATGATGTGGGGGGGGCCATGTGTCAGATGACGTGGTGGAAGGTGATGTGTACTACCATGGTGGAAGGTACATAGAGGCAAGAGATGAAAATAATCTAAGTGTTGGATTTATACTTTCGTGAGTCTGCGAGTCTGAAGAAGTGGAAAATGGTTAAGTGTTGAGACTTTTTAGACGGACTTATGAAAGAAAGGTTACAAGATTGTGAGTCCGTGAGCCTGCAAGTCCACAAATATGAAAAAATGGCTAAGTGTTGGGACTTATTATGAGTCTATGAGTCCTTGAAGATGGAAAAATGGGTAAGTGTTGAGACTTATGATGAGTCTGTGAGCCTGCAAGTCCGCAAAGATGAAAAAATGGCTAAGTGTTGGGACTTATTATGAGTCCATGAGTCTGCGAAGACGAAAAAATGGCTAAGTGTTGAGACTTATGATGATTTCGTCAGTCTGAAGACATGGAAAAAAGGGTTAAGTGTTGAGAATTTTCGGACGAACTTATGAAAGAAAGGTTACAAGATTGTGAGTTTGTGAGCCTTCAAGTCTGTAAAGATGGAAGAATGGCTAAGTGTTGGGACATATTATGAGTCTGTGAGTCCGCGAAGACAGAAAAATGGCTAAATGTTGAGACTCATGATGAGTTCGTGAGTTCGAAGAAGTGGAAAAATGGTTAAGTGTTGAGACTTTTCGGACGAACTTGTGAAAGAAAGGTTACACGATTGTAAGTCCGTGAGTTTGCAAAGATGGAAAAATGGCTAAGTGTTGGGACTTATTGTGAGTCTGTGAGTCCACGAGTTTGCAAGTCCAAAGAAGTGGAAAAATGGTTAAGTGTTGAGACTTTTCAGACAAACTTATGAAAGAAAGGTTACTTCGTGAGTCCGTGATTTTGAAGAAGTGGAAAAATGGCTAAGTATTGGGACTTATTGTGAGTTCATGAGTCCGCAAGTCCGCAAATCCGAAAAAGTGGAAAAATGACTAAGTGTTGAGACTTTTCAGATGGACTTATGAAAGAAAGGTTACAATATTGAGAGTTTGTGAGTCCAAAGAACTGGGAAAATGGCTAAGTGTTGGGACTTATTGTGAGCCCGTGAGTCCAAAAAAATGGAAAAATGACTAAGTGTTGAGACTTTTAAGATGAACTTATGAAATAAAGGTTACAATATTGTAAGTTTGTGAGTCCACGAAGGCGAAAAAATGGCTAAGTGTTGGGACTTATTATGAGTCCATGAGTCCGAAGAAGTGGAAAAATGGTTAAGTGTTGAGACTTATTGTGAGTCCATGAGTCTAAAGAAATGGAAAAATGGCTAAGTGTTGGGAATTATTGTGAGTCCGCAAGTCCATGAGTCCGAAAAAGCGGAAAATGACTAAGTGTATAGACTTTTTAGATGGACTTATGAAAGAAAGGTTACAATATTATGTTTCCGCGAGTCTGGGAGTTCGCAAGGATGAAAATGGTTAAGTATGGGAACTATTCAGAAAAAATTATGAAAGGGAGAGTTATGCTCCCATGATTCCACGATTCCGTGAGTATGTGAGTCTGCTTAGATGAAAAATAATCTAAGTGTTGGAGTTATGCTTCCATGAGTCCGCGAGTCCGCATAAATGAAAATAATCTAAGTATTGATACTTTTCGGGTGGATTCATGAAAGAAATAATTCTGGTACATTATTGGAACATAATCATATGAAATTTTATGTAATTGAAAATTATTAAGCCTAACAAATTTTGTTGGCTGCACATTTTGCAGAGTTAAAAACATTTATATCAGAACATGATCACCACAAAGTTCAAAATTACGGAAGATGTGGTGATTGTGTATTTGAGGGGCAAGACCCTTATGGAAACAATTCTTCATGATTAAAGGAATTGAACATGAAGTGATATGATCCATGGCAGTAATAAATTGCCACTTTAATAAATGAGACTAATCCCTCTATGTATAACTCCTCGCGACTAGGGGATTGATGGAAATTGTAAGGTCAATTTACTTGACCTATAATGAATAATTTTGTTTTTGCTGGAATAACCTGGTTAAGCAATTAAAAAGGAGCCTTATAGACTGAGAACAACCTTCATGAAGGAAGGAGTGAAGTGACACAAGCAATTTCAAAGGCTCATGGTTGTGCTGAAGGGGTGTATATCCCTATTAACTTAAAGGGTGTGGCTATGAATGAGAATGAAAGAGGTAAGCAAGTGGAATACGTTTGCACTGCAGGCACAAGTAAAGTGCTTGGTGCATGTAGACTTATTATAGTTTGTCATTGGATGTAAAATATGGTGATGTCATAACTCATATGGTTAGTGATGATATGCTTATAAGAAACATACGTAAAATGCTGATGATATTGATTGTATATTACACTATGAGGTTAAAGGTAGAATGGTTAATGAAATGTTGATCCCAAATGTGGTAAAGGAAGTGTTGGGGAACTTCTAGATGACCAATAGGTCAGGTTGACATCTAGAGGTGGATGGTACCCATATAAGGTATGGCTTAGCGTGCTCAAGTAGTAGTGAGAGAGAATTTAGAAAATGATTTCCTTGATAAAAAGGTCTGTTAACCAAAAATGGTTCGAGGCATGAAAATGAAGCTTGATAAGTTGTCTTGTTGCCTTGGGCACTATTGGAATTTCCCAGATGGTATTTATGATTTGTTGAATAATTTTATAATAGTAGAGACAATAATGCCTTCTTGTTGGTTGTTGTCATATGGAAATGTTGGACAACTGAGANTAAACAATTATGCTTATTTTAAACTCTTTGTAGAGAACTTAATGACAATCACAATAATGCAGGGAGGTAAGCAATAGAACATTCGACATCAGTCACACATATGAAATATACAGAGACAAACATTTCCTGAAGAAACACATAAAGGGTAAAAACCTCTTCTTCTTGGTATGATAAGTAATCTTTACATTCTGTACATTATCATACATATGAGCTCCAACTCATTGTGAGGCTACAACCTTTGTTTTGCAAGCTGCAACTTGCTGAGAGCACCAACTCTCTATTTTCTCTAGCACCTACTAGAAGGAAGCACCAACTCCCTGGTTTCTCTAACACCCACTAGAAGGAAGCACCAACTCCCTGGTTTCTCTAGCACCCACTAGAAGGAAGAACCAACTCCCTAAGTGTTCCAGCACCAACTGGATGGAAGCACCAACTTCCAGTCACATAAGCACCAACCTGTATAACAGAGAACAACAATTCTCCCTTGCACCACCCCACCACCCTGGTTTCTCTGGCTGCAACCAGATGGAAGCTACAACTCCCTGTGTTCAAGCACCCACTTGAACCTTTGAGGACAACAATAATCCCTAGCACCTCCCAACCACCCTGAAATATTAATCTTTGCTACTGAAACTTATTATAGTGATATAATGTTCATCAATGACTTACCAGTCTCATCACTGTTCTGCTACACTACCCTGTTCTGTCTGCCTCACTGTCTTCCTGCACACATGCCTTGCACTTTCTGTTCTTCTACCTTTTATGCTCTATGTGCCATGTCCATTCAATGCACCATACCTCTTCTGTGTATTTCAACTGCTGCACACTGCCTCCTTCTACATGCCTGAATCACTCTCAACAACAACCACCATCTCTTCTCTGTTTTGCGTATTTATACCATCTATGCACCTTCTTCGTCCTCCATGCACAGTGCCTCTGCATGCTCTTCAACATGCCACGGTTCTTCTCATTAGGTTGTTCACTGCCACTCCACTTTTGTTCTACTTCGCTCGCTCAAGCCTCAAAAAGAAAACTGCATCTCACTTCTGTCTATTCATCATCTGTTACTCATTTCTGAGTTTTATCTCACTCTGTGCATACTGTTGGTCTCACACTGCGCATACTGTAATTTTCCCTTCTTTACAGTTCAACTATTTTTTCATTCAGAACAACCAACCACACACAGTCACTACGTGTTTCTTTTATACACTACCACACCTTCAGTTACCCCTCAAATCCCTAGAACAACGCTTCAACAACTGAAACGCCAATCGTCCAAGAACCATGATTCGGTTCTGCTAACTGAATCGTAACTGAACAATTAATCATAAAGATCAACAATAGCCCTTCGATCAGATGCTCAAATAACTAGTACCGTTGGATTAAATCCGCAGGGTCTTGCGTCTATTTCACCATTTCTCATTTCGACATTTCGCCATTCCTGTGGTGAAGTGTTTCGACATTCCAACTCCCAGTATCCGAAACCTACACCAAAAGGTGTTTTTTTCATTTCAGAATTTCGACATTTCGACATTCCGACATTCCTGTGGTGAAGTGTTTCGACACTCCAACTCCCAGTATCCGAAACCTACACCAAAATGTGTTTTTCACATTTCGACATTTCGACATTTCGTCATTTCGACATTCCTGTGGTGAAGTGTTTCAACACTCCAACTCCCGGTACCCGAAACTACAAAATGGAGTCAGATCAATGGTCCGATATTTCATTGTTTCGCATTTCGGCGTTTTGCGATTTCGGAAATTCTTGTGATGAGATATCTTGACGCTCCATCAGGCCTAAATAAAATGACTTTCGCATTTCACATTTTGGCATTTTGCAATTTCACATGTCACGAATTCCTGTTGCGAGGCATCTCGACTCTCCAAGTCATGATCTCCGAAACTCCATGTCACAATTTCGCATTTCGGCATTTCGCGATTTCGACATTTCGCAATTTCGCAACTTCGGGACTCCTGTGATGAAGAGTCTCGACTCTTGACTCCTCCAACTCTCAGTATCCGAAACTCTGAAATGGAGTCTTTGTTGATGTGCTTGTTTTGGGATTTCGGTGTTTCACATTTCGCAACTTTGGGACTCTTGTGATGAAGAGTCTCGACTCTTGACTCCTCCAACTCCCGGTATCTGAAACTACGAAATAAAGTTTACCTTCTGATACCCGAAATGGAGTTTAGCTTCTGATCTTGCCATGCGATCAATGTTGTGCTGCTGGTCGTGATCTTTTCCATCAATGAAAAACACACATACTCTGCCTCTGTTTGAAAACATGCCAACAATCTCCCCCTTTGGCATTGATGGCAACCCCTTGAAGAACATCCAACTATACCACTGTAGCTGCTGCTCGTTGTGATCTTTTCCATCAATGAAAAACACACATACTCTGCCTTTGTCTGAAAACATGCCAACAATCTCCCCCTTTGGCATTGATGGCAACCCCTTGAAGAATGTCCAACTATACCACTGTAGCATCCTTGAAATTACCACACTTTCTCCCCCTTTGACATCAATGTCAAAGAAGAAACACGCTCCCCCTGAGCTATTGCAGTACATACTCCCCTTGTCAACTATGAGCATCTTAGAAATATAACATATATTCAATAAGGACTCCCCTTGACCAGGTGAACAGATTAGATGAAAGAAGTTATAACCCCCAACTTTTGATGAAGATATCCAAAAGGGGTCGCTGCTAACGGTTTAGTAAATATATCAACTATATGTTCTGTGGAAGGGATATAATTCAGCTGAACAACTCTGTTTGTAACTTGTTCTCTGAGAAAATGGTATTTTATTGGGATATTATTAGTCTTGGAATGAAGAACAAAATTCTTGGAGACACTAATGGCACTGGTGTTATCACAGTGAATTGTAATCGGATCAATATAGTTTACCTTCAAATTTGCAAGAGTTTGGATCATCCACACAATCTGAGTGTAGCAAGTAGCAACAACAATGTACTCTACTTCTGTAGTTGATAAGGAAATAGATCCCTGCTTCTTACTAAGCCATGCTACCAACGAGTCACCCAGGAAGAATGCACCTCCACTGGTGCTCTTTCTCTCATCCACACAATTTGCCCAATCTGCATCTGAATAAGCAGTTAATTGAAAATTCTGATTTCTAGGATACCACAGAACATAAGTCATTATTCCCTTCAAGTATTTGAATATCCTTGTGACAACTACCAAATGAATTTGTTTAGGAGCAGACTGATAACGACCTACCATTCCAACAACTTGCATTATATTAGGACGGGATGCTGTGATGTACAAAAGAGTGCCTAATATAGAGCGATATGTCCTTTGATCAACATCCAGTGAAATATCATCTTTACTGAGATTGCAACCAACCACCATAGGTGTGCTAACATGAGAGGAATCCTCCATCTGAAATTTCTTCAACATCTCTTTCAAATATTTTTCTTGAGAGATAAATATTCCTGCAGAACTCTGATTTACTTGTAAACCAAGAAAATATGACAGTTCTCCTATCATGGACATCTCAAATTCTGTTTGCATAGAGTTAGAAAACCACTAGATAGATGATTCATTAGTACAGCCAAAAATAATATCATCTACATAAACCAAAACAACTAGTAAATTATCACCTTCAGACTTAATGTAGATATTGTTGTCAACAGTACCTTTCTTGAACCCTTTGTCTTGTAAAAATTTGTCCATTCTATAATACCAAGCTCGTGGTGCTTGTTTCAGTCCATATAAGGCCTTCTTCAGCTTGCAAACATAATTAGGAT
>ML816659.1:93782-126064 GCA_009831015.1 Picea engelmannii
ACTATCTATATTCCAGGGGTTCTTTTGTCTTTGAGCCGACAACACTAATCCACACTTATCACTTTCTTTCTTCTTCCAAACCTTGACATTTTCAGCAGAGGAATTCAAATCTGATTTATAGTTCTTTAAGCGACAATCAACAAATTTATGTCCATAGTTATGACAGATGTAGCATTCTGATTCGTTGATTAAAGAGTCAAGATGTTTGTTATGCTTAACCTGTGTCCTTTTCCTAGCCATCAAGTGATTTGCAATTTGTGGAGATTTTTTACTTGGGTGTCTCATTCATTGTTGTGGCAAATATCTATACCTTGAATGTCTTGCTTTCTCATATCTAAATTTTAAAGAATAGTTTACAACTTTGTGACCAAAGTTAGAACAGTAGAAACAATATCCATAGAGAAATTCTTTGTACTTGGAAAATGGTTGTCTTATTTGAGCAAATCAATTTCTTCCATGCTGATGATTTCCTTGAGCAGGTAGTGCATTATTTCTTTGTTCTACAGATTTAGTCCTAGCACCTTTTTCTTTACTCCTCCTGGGTGACTGATTGTATTCCTTTGTTTCTACAGGTTTGTTGTTGTCATTGGTTGTAGATTTGACAAACTTGATGGGTTCTTTGTTTCTTGGCTGACCACTACTTGATCCCTCTTCATAACCCAAACTAGTTTTCAGCTTTGGATTCCTTTGCTGATTCAGAATGGTGGCTAATCCTTATGAGGCTTTGATACTTAACATATTCTGATGATACAAGGCTTGAAACTTCTCCAACTCTTTCCTAGTTTTCACTACTTCTTCTTCCAAAGCTTTACAACTTGCCTTCTTTTCTGATAACTGTTGTTTCAGAATGTCCTCGATTTTCTTTGCCTCTTCTAATTCCACTTTTAGCAGGGCAAAGTCTTCATCAAACTGTTTACTGTGTTTCTCGAAATGTATCAACAATTGTTTTTTCTTTCTGTTCTTAATTCTGTGTCTGTCAATCTCTTCCAGTGCACTGATCAATTCTCCTTCCATATCAACCACAACTTCTTCTTCATTAGCCTCACTTCCTGTGATTTTATTATCATAATCATCTTGGTCCATAAGCATGAAGTCATTGTCCTTATCTTCACACGAGGAGTCACTATCTGTGTCTTTTGAAGAGTTAACATCGTTTACACATAAACTTTTCTTTCTGCCAAATCTCTTAGGTTTGAACTTCTTTTCACCTTCAGAGTTCTTACCATAGTTGAAACATTTGAAGGGTAGCTTACCTTGGTACTTGCCTGATCCTTTCTTTAGTCTTCTCACGAATTTTGCTTCAATTTCATCAGGCTCAGAATCTTCATTCTTATCTTCTTTAAATGATGCTTCTCTAGAGGTGGGTTTATATGTAACTATCCTCATTTCATATGCAGTAAACGTTCCTAGAAGTTGATCAAAAGCCAAAGCCTTTATATCATTAAGTTCTTCTATAGATGAGACCTTTGGGTTTAATTTATCTGGCAGAGATCTCAAAATTTTCTGAACTAAAGAGGGTTCCTCAATTTTTTCACCAAGTGATTTCATTGCATTTACTAGTTCTTCAACTCTCAGAAAATACTTCCCAATGGTTTCATCTTCTTTCATCTGTAGCTTTTCAAACTATACTCTGCAGGTTTGAAGCTTGACATCTTTTACCTTCTCATTACCTTCATAACTTCTAATGAGTTTGTCCCACATTTCTTTGCCAGTTTGAAGATGCATCACCTTTACAAACTTGGCTTTTGCAAGTCCATTCAAGATAGCATTCATTCCCTTAGCATTAAAGCTAAATTCTAACTTATCATCCTTGGAAGCTAGCACAATAGGCTTTATGTATCCAATCTCTACTACATCCCAAACATCAACACCTAAGGACATTAGGTATGTTCTCATTCTAACCTTCCAGAAGGAAAAATTTGTTCCATCAAACAGAGGAGGCTTAGTGGCTGAAGTCCCTTCATGACTTGTCATGTTTAAGCTTACAGATCTACCTTTAGATAAAAGGAACCTGCTTAGATACCAATTATTGGACAACTGAGAGGGGGGGGTGAATCAGTTGTTACCGTGCTTAAACAATTATGATTATTTTAAACTCTTTGCAGAGCACTTAATGACAATCACAATAATGCAGGAAGGTAAGCAATAGAACATTCGACATCAGTCACACATATGAAATATACAGAGATAGATATTTCCTGAGGAAACACATAAAGGGTAAAAACCTCATCTTCTTGGTATGATAAGTAATCTTTACATTCTGTACATTATCATACATATGAGCTCCAACTCATTGTGAGGCTACAACCTCTGTTTTGAAAGCTGCAACTTGCTGAGAGCACCAACTCTCTGTTTTCTCTAGCACCTACTAGAAGGGAGCACCAACTCCCTGGTTTCTCTAGCACCCACTAAAAGGAAGCACCAACTCCCTGGTTTCTCTAGCACCCACTAGAAGGAAGCACTAACTCCCTGGTTTCTCTAGCACCCACTAGAAGGAAGCACCAACTCCCTAAGTGTTCCATCACCAATTGGATGGAAGCACCAACTTCCAGTCACACAGGCACCGACCTGTATACCAAAAAACAACAGTTCTCCCTTGCACCACCCTGGTTTCTCTGGATACAACCAGATGGAAGCTACAACTCCCTGTGTTCAAGCACCCACTTGAACCTCTGAGGACAAAATTCCTCCCTAGCACCTCCCAACCACCTGAAATATCAATCTTTTCTACTGAAACTTATTATAGTGATATAATGTTCATCAATGACTTACCAGTCTCATCACTATTCTGCTACACTGCCCTGCTCTGTCTGCCTCACTGTCTTCCTGCACACATGCTTTGTGCTTTCTGTTCTTCTTCCTTTTATGCTCTCTGCGCCATGTCCATTCAATGCACCATACCTCTTCTGTGTATTTCAGTTGTTTCACACTGCCTCCTTGTACATGCTTGAATCACTCTCAACATCAGCCACCATCTCTTCTCTATTCTGCGTATTTATACTATCTGTGCACCTTCTTCATCCTCCATGCACAGTGCCTTTGCATGCTCTTCAACGTGCCATGGTTCTGCTCATCGGGTTGTTCACTGCCACTCCACTTTTTCTCTACTTCGCTCGCTCAAGCCTCAAAAAGAAAAATGCATCTCACTTCTTTCTATTCCTCATCTGTTACTCATCTCTGAGTTTTTTCTCACTCTGTGCAAACTGTTGGTCTCACACTGCGCATACTGTAATTTTCCCTTCTTTACAGTTCAACTCATTTTTCATTCAGAACAACCAACCACACACAGTCACTGCGTGTTTCTTTTATACACTACCACACCTTCAGTTACCCCTCAAATCCCTAGAACATCGCTTCAGCAACTGAAATGCCAATCGTCCAAGAACCATGATTCGGTTCTACTAACTGAATCGTAACTAAACAATTAATCATAAAGATCAACAATATCCCTTCGATCAGATGCTCAAATAACCAACACCGTTGGATTAAATCCGCAGGGTCTTGCGTTTATTTTGCCATTTCACATTTCGACATTTCAACATTCCCGTGGTGAAGTATTTCGACACTCCAACTCCCGGTATCCGAAACTTACACCAAAAGGTGTTTTTCACATTTCGACATTTCGACATTCCGACATTCCTGTGGTGAAGTGTTTCGACACTCCAACTCCCGGTATCCGAAACCTACACCAAAAGGTGTTTTTCTCATTTTGGCATTTCGACATTTCGACATTCCTGTGGTGAAGTGTTTCGACACTCCAACTCCCGGTATTCGAAACTCCAAAATGGAGTCAGATCAACGGTTTGGTATTTCATCGTTTCGCATTTCGGCGTTTCGCAATTTCAAAAATTCTTGTTATGAGATATCTTGACGCTCCATCAGGCCTAAATAAAATGCCTTTCGCATTTCGCATTTCGACATTTCGTAATTTCACATGTCACGAATTCCTATTGCGAGGCATCTCGACTCTCTAAGTCGTGATCTCCAAAACTCCATGTCGCAATTTTGCGATTTCGACATTTCGCAATTTCGTGATGAAGAGTCTCGACTCTTGACTCCTCCAACTCCTGGTATCTGAAACTCTGAAATGGAGTCTTTGTTGATGTGCCAGTTTCAGGATTTCAGCATTTTGCATTTTGCAACTTCGGGACTCTTGTGATGAAGAGTCTCGACTCTTGACTCCTCCAACTCCCAGTATCCGAAACTCTGAAATAGAGTTAAGCTTCTGATACCCGAAATGGAGTTTAGCTTTTGATATTGCCATGCGATCAACATTGTGCTGCTGATCGTGATCTTTTCCATCAATGACAAACACACATACTCTGCCTCTGTCTTAAAACATGCCAACAATACCCCCCTTTGGCATTTATGGAAACCCCTTGAAGAACGTCCAACTATACCACTGTAGCTGCTGCTGGTCATGATCTTTGCCATCAACGACAAACACGCATACTCTGCCTCTGTCTGAAAACATGCCAACAGGAAAGAGGGAAATAGTTATGATTATGTCTGTTAAAATTTCCATGTGGATATCATGTGAATGACTATAAACTATCAACCAAGAGGGAAACATGGTGTTGAGTAATACTATGATACTTGTCATAAGAATGGCAGTAAGATCCTTGGGAGAAGGATCTAGAAGTCTGATATGTCCATGTGTATGAATGATATGGAAAAGGTGCAAGCAATGAGCTTGCATGATGAATGATTAGCTATGTTTGTATATGCTTGAGTGCATGGATTTAATGCGTTATAAGGTTTCCCAGTATTAAGACTAATATTAAGACCAACTAGATATGAATGAATGATTTTAAATGTGCAAGTGATACACTTGTATTTTGTATGAGTATATGTATACTAAAGGCATGATGTGACTTCCTGAATGAGTGAAATGTAAGGAAAGAAATGCACTTGCCAAGATTGAATGAATACCATGGATGCATGGTTGACTCTATTCTGAAGTGTCATGAAAGTTTTGTTTTAAACGATAGATTGAGGGAAATGTGTCCCATCCCCTCAGGAAAGGCTAGTATAAATTGATGAAAGAGTAAATGAGCAAGGACGCTCTGTTGTCATGATAAAAGGCAACCTGATCAGGCTTGGTAAACAATTGAAATGATAAATCTGAAGTTTAAATCAAGGTTGAGGCCATCATAGATAGTGATGAATATGCAATAAGGAAGTTGCATACCAAAGGAGTTCCTTGTGGAGGAGCTGTGTAAAGACTTTGTCAGGAGAACATAGTCACAACCTTAATGATTGCATATATATATATATATATATATATAAGAATCTTGGATTACATTCTAAAACATAATGCGTGAATGAGACACTAACAAATGAACATTGAACATTCTGATAACTAAATGGTAATGTGCATGAAGCACATGTTCATAATTCATTGTGAACACAAAATATTTTTTTTGTTGTTGTAGCATGTTGATTTATCAAATAAGGTTAAGGTGAACCTAACCAATACTGTTCAAGGAAAAGAGCAAGGAGATCCCAACATGGAGTAGATTGCATAGGAAAAGAAGGAGAAAAGGAGGAATACTTTTCTCACTTTAAAATCTGATCTGCTTAACAAAATTATGATTTTCAAAAGGGAACAACTGTGAAAGAAAAGGAAAATAAATAAGTATGTTTGAATGAATAGGCTTGGTTAAGCCATGTTAAGTAAAGGCAATGAGGCCTTGGAAAATAACTTAGTTGGACTAAAAGTCCAGGGTTGAGTAGAAGGAGTTGGATAAGGGAAGAGTTCCTTGACTCCTTTCTTGTTGTTTATTGTACTTCTCTCATATGAGAGACTAGTTTACTGATGTAAAAAGAAATTGGAGCTGTTGGGAAAGACAGTTACCAGTGATGGACAACCTCAAGCAGAGGATGAATACAATAAGGTTGTTGTTGAAATTTGTTTAAGTGACTTTAAAAGTCTCCATAAAGCATTGTTGATGAGGTAATATCAGAGAGGGTGTTGGTAGCCAGAACATGTATAAAAGTGTTCATGCCTATGTGGCATACGGTATGAAGGGATTTGGTAAGAGTCCTCTCTGAAGTATTTTATTATCTAAATGATATACAAATAATTTTGAGTGGATGTTGTATGCCATTTCTACCCAAGCAGGGTAAGATTCAGGAAAGAAGAATCTCAATAATAAAGAGAGGAAATCTATGCCAGTTAAGGATGATTTAGAATCCTTGCAAGAGAAAAAAAATTCATGAAAAAGTAGTATCCTCGATACATTGACCAATCAAGAGTGATTGGGAACAAAAGTACTCATAGGTAGCACATTGAAATTGAATGCATTAAGGAAATGCATGCTTGCATACTAGGGCAAGCAATGTATTTCCCATTAAGGAGGACCTTCCAATACTCTACCTAAATTGTAAAGGTGTTTAAGAAAGGAGAATTTCGGTGGCCATGAGTGTTGGCATCGTGGTTACCAATGAAGGAAGAGTGCTTGAATGCATTCATGTGAAACTTTTAGTTTCGTGTATGCTGATTTGAGATCACGATCAACCGAAGCAGGAAAAACATAGTCCCGCTATAAAAATAAATATGTATAAAGGAACCATTTGGTAAAAGGTTGGTAGAGTTCCAACCCGCAAAGGAAAAGTGCCTAATGTAAAAAGTAATAATATGAAAATCAATGCAAGGGTGCATCGTGTATAAATGTGACCATGGAAAATGGCACATTGATTAAATTCATTTGATTCCTGATTGCATGTTAAAAAGACTCGATATGATAAAGTAAAGCATGAGTAAGGAATGGTATTTCCTTTTTGAATAAATGAAAGTGATTTTTAGTATGCATCGTTTTGGAATTATTTGTGAGCCATTGCAAGTATGCAATGAAAATATAGTGTGCATGAAAAATAACAATTGTTTGGCTGATTGAAGTTGAAATTGCAAGAAGACGGGTCTTGGGTATGGCAGTATTGTAAGCCCATAAGGAAGACCAATTTCATGTTGAGCCAAACTTATATGGGAAGGAAAAATCCCATATTTGTGAATTTGGTTCGTGTGGAACATATCTAAAAATAAAATGTGAAATTTGGAAATCTGTGGGTGACATATTTGCAAGAAAATTCTGAATTGGAATTGATGATAACGTCTCAGAAAATTTCTGTATATATGAGATACAGGCGAGAAAAAAATGATCTGTCTAGGGAGGACAAATGAGGGTTGTCAAAGCTGGAAAGAATGAAAAAAGCTACTGTTGTGACATGAGAACCTTGTGGTAAGCCATGATCACCCTAGAATATGTTGTGTTGTGGTAACACAGGCCAAAGGGATGCCTCGATAGAGAAAGTCAGAGGGACGCCTCGGTTTTAATACTCAACGAAGTCTCAAAAACTCTTCTTGTGCAAGAAATCCTTGGCAAGGAAAGATGGATTTCCCGAAGGACTGTATAGCAGAGAAGGGGATACCTAAGCTTGGGATTGGAGGGTGAGTGACCACAAGGAAGAGAATACTTTGATAATTCTTTTCAATTATTGGTTGGGATCATGCACACAATGGGCATGTCAAGGAAATAAATGAGCCAAGTTAATGAGACAACCATATTGATACAGATCCATGAACTGCAAAGATAAGTATTGTGCTGGATTATGACAATTTCCTCTTAAATTATGAACAATAATAAAATGGTTATGCACAAAATTGTGAATTGACATGCTTGATTTACCTGCATCAATGTGTATTCATAATGTATTCCATGTATCATTTATTAAAAATTATGTACCTGATGCTAATCATGTCATTGATTGGAATGTGATTTAGGTGGAGCAAGAATGTGACTTTCAAGTGCATTAGGTGTGCACATGGGACCGAAAGATCAAGCAGCTACGGAATTGAGCCATAGGGCTAGTAAAGGTCCAATGGACCTGATATGGTCATGAGGATGAAACTTGGTAGAATTAAGAGCCTATGCAGGTAGAGTATCCACATATTTTTGAAAACTATTAAAGTTTTGATTATATATGTGTATATACTGCACCGAGGACAATGCATAAATAAGGGGGAGGGGAATGTAATATCCCTAGGCCGAACCCCAATTGTACATATAAAATTAAATGTTTTATAAGCTGGTGATCCAGGTTGTTATAGGCCAGAAGGATTATGTGATTATTAGGCCGGAGAGACTAGATGCTAAAGGCCAATGAGCCTATTATTGTAATATGTAAACACTCATATTATTAAGGAAAACACACCGTTGCTGCAGACCAACCATGTAAAAGAGTATGGGGGAATAAACTCCACTAGAAAGGGAAAGGGGGGCTAAGAGTCTAGGAAGGGGCTAAGCTAGGGGGATTAATCCCAATGGAATATTATATTAGTATTCCTTAAAGCTAAATTAATGGATATGAATATATCCTAAGTTCTAAAGTAGGGACAATGGAGTCCCTTGGGTGCCAAGTGTCTTAGGAGACACTACATATATATATATATATATTTGGGGACATAGTGCGAAAGGGGGATGATTATTCCTTCACGGAGGTAGTTGTGAGTCGTACCTGATGGTACTAGACTACAACGGGAACCTGTACCTATTTTGGTTAGCTCAGGAGATGAATTGAAGAACCAGGTTGTCATGTCTGTAGGATTGAACAAGCGGGTTGTCAAGCCTGTAGGATGGAAGAAGTGGGTTGTCAGACCCGCAAGCATTCTCTCCAGGTGAGATAACTACTGGGAATTGACTTTCCAAGGTGAAAAACTAAAACTACAGGGCTCTGAGACTTCTTGTCTGGCTTGTTTTTGAAGCCTTGTAAGGGAAGTGGGGCAATTGAAGGACTGCTGAGCAAAGAAGCGACACACTTCCTGGGGTGGGACAAGCATGTGGGGAATGAGAGACTGTAGGTTGTTTGTTTGAGTTGGCACATGTTTCCGAGTTTATATACTGTTAAAGAGACCTTAGCCTGGTTAGAAACCCTTTACCCAAGTTGAGTTTAGTCCCATCTCGGGGGTGACCCACTACTGAGAGTTATGAGCAAAGTGGTATAAGGTTGGGAGGAACGTGGAAGGTCTGCATGCAGTTGGTGTTTATTTTATGAGATAAGTGTCATTCATGTGCTTATTTCAATTACTGTGTATGTGCAATTATGAGTTTCTGTCATGGAATCTCTGTTGTTAAAATTCTATATATATGAATTGTTATTGTTGCATGCATGATGTTATTATTTCCGCTTAACTTTGTTCATATGCATATTTCATTATTTAATTTAATGGTATTAGAATTCGAAATTTCGTGTGGCATGGCCCAACTTGGGGTTGGGAAGGTTACAAGAGAATTTTTGTTTAGTCCTGGATAATGGGGATGTTACAAATTGGTATCAAAGATGATAATGAGAGAATTTTGTGTGACGTGGCCCAACCTCGGTGGATGGGGACGTTATAGAGGGTACCTTAAACAAGATTTCTTTTCAACATATCTACAAAATGTTGAATTCTTATGGAAATTAGTTATCCAAGGAAGGGATGTAGGTGGAACCAGGGATTTCAGTTGAGTAAGGAATGAAAAAGGGAGTCATTGTTCCAAAAAATTATTTTTTTAAACCCCATCAAACATGGTTTACCTAGAGAGGCATGTTGTAGGGGAAAATGGATGTAATTTTTACTGTATACTAATAATAAATAGACTCTCTCTCTCTCTCTCTCTCTCTTCACACACCTCTATTGATAAATCATTTAGTTGATGTCTCTTAAACTATTGTTAAAATGTGTTGCAAAAAATAATGTGACAAAACTACAAGTCCTTGGTGTTTCCTTGGTAGTCATAAATTGTATGAATGGCTTATTCAAAAAGGATTGTTTGGATTTGAGTTCTAATTTTTATTAGTTAAAATTGTTAGAGGATACCTTCGAAAATATATTTTTTCAACATATCTACAAAAAGTTGAAGTCTAATGGTGATTTGTTATCCATGGAATGGATCTAGGTGGAACAAGGGATTTCGGTCGAGAAAGGAATAAAAAAGGGAGTCGTTGTTCCAAAAAAAGTATTTTTTTTAAACCCCAACATACCTGGTTTACCTAGAGAGGCATGCTATATGGGAATATGGATTTAATTTTTATTGTATACTAATAATAAATAGACTCTCTCTCTCTCTCCACACACACACACACACACCTCTAGTGATAGATCGTTTAGTTGATGTCTCTTAAACTATTGTTAAAATGTGTTGCAAAAAATAATGTGACAAATCTAGAAGTCCTCGGTGATTCCTTGGTAGTCATAAATTGTATGAATGGATTATTAAAAAAATGAGTATTTGGCTTTGAGTTCTATTTTTTATTAGTTTAAATTGTTAGAGGGCACCTTCAACAAGATTTCTTTTCAACATATCAACAAAAATTTGAAGTCTAATGGAATTTTTTTATCCAAGGAAGGGATCCATGCAGAACAAGGGATGTTGGTTGAGGATGGAATGCAACAGGGATTCATTGTTCCAATAGTTATCTCTTCCATTTTATTTTTTGATTTCTTAATGATTACAATTATGTGCTTAATGATTAGTTTCATGAAAGAAGATTATGTGTATAAAAATTATGAACTAGCAGAGGAGCGAACTCATAGAGTTTTAATGTTTTATCAGTTTAAGTATTACCTATTTTCAATTTTTTTTTGGATAGTATAATATTTTGAACTTTAAGAAATGGAATTTTTTTGAACAAAAAATGGGAAGATATAACAAGAGTGCTTGTAGGTCTCTTTTCTTTTCATGGATATTTTTTGTAAATGAGATAACACTATGTGTTTTTATGGAAGGCTTCAAAGTATATGTAGTCGTCAACCTCTTTTTCCTATCAAGGGAAAAGGGACCAACATTGAAGGGGTCACAAGAAGATCTCAAAATTCCCTCCCTCAATTTTAAGGAGTTGGGACTTCTCATGTTGAGTTTTAATATTTTCTTATGATATTTAAATGAGTGCAATGGAAAAGTGTTAACTAGCAAACCCTGATGAAATCTTCTAACTCACATAACGCTCTTTTAAATTTTATATTTTCTTAGCACAATGCTTCCTGAAGGACCAGAGAGTCTCAATCATTGAAAAAAAAAGAAAATAAATAAAACTACAAAGTTCATAAGCTAACCAAATTTTCTCATAACATAGACATGCCTTCATTAAATAATGTAACCTTAGGATCAACTACGAATTTGTAAGATGAAGGGAAAAAAAAAAAAAAACATGATAGGATAAACCCAAATAACTTTAAAATATTATTTCATTCAATATTAAAGGAGTTGTGTAGAGCCATCTACTCAAGTTTCCATTGATTCAGAATCCACAACGCGTGGTCACAGTCCAAGGTCACATCTAGAGAGGGCTCATCTGAAGAGGGGCTAACGCCGACACTCTAAGTTTTCACAGCGAGGCGAAAGGGAAGGTCGTGGGTTGTTGTTAGACCTGCACCGAGAAGCTGAGGGGGCCTGTGTTTAAGCACAAAAGGAGACCATTGTGGTTTTAGAGAGTCATTGGACTCAAAAATCAAAGATCCAAAAACGGGAGGTTGCACAACCCTACAAGGGAGTAGGGGGGGATGCATTAGGTGGTATCAATGTTGATATTATGGTAGTTGCGGGAGGTATTTACTTCCACGTGTAAACCTGATGAGGATAGAATACTTTGGGAAGAAAGAAGAAACCCTAATGAGTTGGATAATAACCCTAGAAGACTTGTCGGCTCAAGAAGATAATTTATATTAGGTTATTAGCCTCCAAGAGAAGAAGTTGACCAGAAATAATAATATATACTGAACAGACAGATACCCAAAATGAGAAGTCGGCCCAGGAAGTTAGCTAGAATTAGTATAAATACAAGAGGCCAGTTCTCATTCTGGCAGGCACTCTTAGAATTGCAGAGCAACAACTTGTGCACACTGCAATGCCTGGTCTTGTGCTCAGGTTTGAGGAGAGCTGCCATTGCAGCTGATGCAACTAGAAGATCATGTTTGGCTTGGACTATCTCTTGGTTAGGGTTTGGACTATCTGATCAACTCTTGTTGGTGCACTATCCTTGGGGAAAGGTGCACTACCCTTTATTTGGCTATCTAGCCTAGGGTTTGTTTCCAGAGTGATTCTCTGTCAAGGTTAAGGTGCTCGGAGGGTGGCTTCGGCCTATGGTTGGGTGACAATAGAGATATTGTCAATGGTAAAACAAGAACATCCATTATATTCTAACATGTTATGGGCCCACACCTCCTTCATTCAGTCTAACCACTGGAAGGAAACATAGCTGTAAGGATATTAAGCTCGTTGAAGAACTGCCGCTAGGGTTTCTAGCAGTAGCATTCACCATAGCACTACCGCTAGGGTTACTAGCAGGTGCAGTTGTAGAAACCCTAATCCTCTTGTTGAGGCACCTTAAATGAATGGATTGACCTAATATCTAGATAGATTAGTGCACCCTAGCTTAGGGCATCTCCTGGTACTCTCAAAAATCCAAGACATGAAGTTTGAGCTTTTGGTCAAATCTAGGGTTGACCAAGTCAAAGAAGCCATGACTTACTCTATGAAGTCAGAGAACAAGTTAGATGGAGCTTCTAAATTCAGAGCATGGAAGACAAGGATTGATCTCATCCTTGCCAAGAATAAAGTGTTGGATATCGTGAAAATAGATTTTGAAGAAGGGAAAGAGAAGGAACCACAGAACGTTGAAGCTATGGAGAAGTTCAAAGAAGGTGACATCAATGCCATGAGTATCATAGTGGATTCTATAAAATACCACTTGATACCCTACATCTCCCATCTTGACTCATCGAAGAAGATGTACGATGCGCTAACAAACCTCTTCTTAGTCAGAAACATTGGACAAGTAATGAGTCTGAAGAATGAGCTCAGTGACATGAAGATGAATGATGATGACAACATACCATCATACTTTGTGCGAATCTCTCAGTTAAGAGATCAACTACAAGCAATTGAAGAGATCATTTCATAAAAGGAACTGGTAAACATAGTACTCAATGGTCTTCCCAAGACATGGGATGCATTTGCCGCAAGCATGAACACAAGGAAGGAGTATCCTACATTTGAAGAACTTTGGACTTGTTATACTCAAGAAGAATCCAGGATCAGTGCAAAAGAGAAACCCCAAAAGGAGTACGATGATCAAGCCTTCACAACAAGATTCAATAATTTCAGGAACAAAAGGAAGTTTGGTTCAAGGAGGAAGCCAAATCAAGAGAAAGACATTTCAAAAGTACAATGCTTCAACTGTCGAAAGTATGGTCACTACAGGAATCATTGTCCCGAGCTAAAGAAAAGGAAGGAGAAACATGAAGCATCAATTGCTGAAGAAAAGGAACCTACAAAGAAGACTAAGAAGAATAAAAGAGACTTCTTCTTCTAAAGGTAACAAGACTCTTCTCATTTCTTGTACATATCTTGTATATCTATCTCTTGGAAGATAATGTGTTCCAAGAAGAACTATACCTATGGAAGAACAACAAGATAAGGATTGATATCATGAAATACGTCAAAAAAATCATGTGGAAGCTATTACAAGATAAGTCGAATCAATCATGAAGAGACTTAGAAGAAGCAAAGACAGAAATAAGTCAACAATCAAGAAGAAATTAGAGAAAGACTTATGACATTTTGTAGAAGACAACAAGATGGAAGCATGGACTCTGTTAGACAAAGAGAGCCAATTATATATTGCAAAAGACAATAAGGATGCAGACGGAAGCGTGGACTCTGTTAGACCGAGGGAGCCGATTATATGCACTCATACATGAAGAACAGATTAGGAGGAATCTAATCCTATGATCCATTGAAGATGATGAAGTATATATCCATGGTAGCAACCATGAAAGATAGTATGTGTCCAATTCAACCTCAGAAGAAGTCTTCTTCGAAGAGAATCCTTAAAGTATCCTTGGTTGTCCATCCACATCTGTGATCCTATGATGAATGAAAGAAATGGAATCTTTAGGGCATGGAATCTATAAGAAACTCCATGGACCCAAGAACTAAAGAAACACATCATGAAGAACATGAAGATTCCAAGAAACAAAGAGAAGACAGAACAACCAGTCATTGTATTAAGAATCAAAAGATTACCAACCTGATATGAACTCACTAAAATCAATCAACTGAAAGTTGTGGTGAAGAACAATGTATATATGCAAGCATTGCAGGATCTAGAACTAGGGGTTCTCCCAGATGGAGGGAGAAGACTATGATGATTACTTGTTCCAGTAAATCAAACATGCCTTTACATGAGTCATTATATCATCCACAATATCCATGGGATGGAGTTCTACATCAGATGAATGTAAATAATGTTCTCAAGAGAAATTGAATAAAGAGCGTATGAAATGAAACCTCAAGACTTTGAGGCATAGACCCTTGTATGCAGATGGAAGAAGATAACTTGGTAGAGAACCCCCAGTGCACAACAGAAGTGTGGTGAAGATTTTCTATAACAAAGATATCATATCAAGATGATTACTCAGTAGATCAAATCTCATGATAAACAAAAGAAGTGCCACATGGATATGTTCCAGTTTTCCAACAATGATATACTCTATTGATCAGAGCTACATGAAGCCTTCAGAGAAAACCAGTGTTCCAGACTGAAGTACATTTGAAATCAAGCATTACATTATCCATGGTGAAGTCCAGAAAGGAGAAAGTGTTTCTCCAATACATATCTCCACAGATGAGCAGATAAGGAGACATTTTGGTAAAGCTTCTATCCAAGATGAAAGAGTTTGCGTACTCAAGCTGGAGCTTGTGGAGATGACTTCCTTATTGAAAAAGGAAGAGATGAATCCCAGGTTGGGAGAAAGCACTGATATATTATTGATTGATGGACACTCATTTTTCAGTTCGAAGAATGGTCCAGGATGAACAGATTATTTCCTGTTCGGAAAGTGGATTGAGATTTCTGACGGATAATGATTTCCCATTGTGGTTAACATGGGAAATGGTCCAGATTGCTGATGTATCATAAACAATGACTTCCCATTGTGGTTAACATGGGGAGTGGTCTAGGGCAGTCTCTCTTCTTGAGGGTTATTCAAGAAGACTAGCTCGCCTCGCCGGACAACGATTTCTCATTGTGGTTAACATGAGGAATGGTCCATTTTGGAGGTTGGTACAGGACAGTCTTTTCCTCTTGTGATTAACAAAGGAAATGGTCCGGATAATCATTCCTTAGGGTTTATACATTCTCTCCAGGGTGCACTTTGATTAGTGTAGGAGGAATGGCACAGGGTGGGGAATGGTCCAGGCTCAACAATCAGGGACAAGCATTCCTTAGGGTTTATACATTCTCTCCAGGGTGCACTTTGATTAGAGTAGGAAGAATGGCCCAGGGTGGGGAATGGTCCAGGTTCAGAAGACATGACAATTATTCTTCCTTGCTTGAGAAGAATAGTCTAGATATATCATTGTTCTACTCCGAGGGCATATATTCTTTCAGATCTCACAGATGTGAGTGAAAGATTGGCCCAAATGATTCAGTTTATATCATAACATTATTTCTGTGCAGGTTGATATCAGATGATTGTTATGAAGACTATATGACAATAGATGTATACTATTGTGGTGGATGTGTTCCACTGTTAGTGACTATAAGTTGATGATCAAGTACTTATGTGTTAATTGGTGTGGTAGTGTACCACTGGATTGTAGTTATGTACTACTATGGATAGACACAATAGTGTTCTATTTTTGTTTCGATTTCCATTGAATACTATCAATAGTATTGGAAATGATTATCAGTTAGATGGATAATCAAAGGACATAGATTTCCCAGACGGAAAATGGTTCAGAGCATTTACTTTTCTAGATTAGAAGAATGGCTCTTGTATCACTTTGTGGAGTGAGCATCATGTCTGATTACTCAAATAGAGTATGGTTTTTAGAGATGATGCAACTGATGACACTGATGATGATGATGGTGCTCATGATCTAGTCATGATCTAGTCTATACAACTATGTTGATGCTACTGGGTGAATGGTATGCTTTTGTGCTCAAGACCATTACCTGTAATACCTCCCTAGCTAGGAGGGAGTGTTGATATTATGGTAGTTACGGGAGGTATTTACCTCCACGTGTAAACTTGACGAGGATAGAATACTTCGGGAAGCAAGAAGAAACCCTAATGAGTTGGCTAATAACCCTAGAAGACTTGTCGGCTCAAGAAGATAATTTATATTAGGTTATTAGCCTCCAAGAGAAGAAGTCGACCATAAATAATAATATATACTGAATAGAAAGATACCCAAAATGAGAAGTCGACCCAGGGAGTTAGCCAAAATTAGTATAAATACAGGAGGTCAGTTCTCATTCTGGCAGGCCTTTTCAAAATTACAGAGCAAAAACTTGTGCGCACTATAGTGCCCAATCTTGTGTGTAGGTTTGAGGAGAGCTTCCATTGTAGTTGGTGCAACTAACATATCATGTTTGGATTGGACTATCTCTTGGTTAGGGTTTGGACTATCTGATCAGCTCTTGTTGGTGCACTATCCTTGGGGAAAGGTGCACTACCCTTTGTTTGGCTATCTAGCCTAGGGTTTGCTTCCAGAGTGATTCTCTTTCAAGGTTAAGGTGCTTGGAGGGTGGCTTCGGCCTATGGTTGGGTGACAATAGAGATATTTTCAATGGTAAAATGAACACATCCATTATATTCTAACAATCAGAGCCAATTTTAAGTTTGTTTGCAGACATCAGACAAAAGGAGAAAGGAGGAAAGTTGGTATCATTTGTGGTATCAAAGAAATTTGATTTCTGTTTGTAGGTGACGCAATGAAATCATGCCACCCAAAAGGCACAGAGAGAATGTAGAAATGGAAGAAGAAATGAGGCGACTCCGAATGAGAATGGATGCCATGGAAACAACATAGAGAAGAGCACCAGACGCTGGTCATGTCAGTGAAGCTGAGAGCAAAGAAGAAGAAGAGGGCGAAGAAAATGTAGCAGAGGATGATGCACAAGATCACTTAATAAAAGCTGTTTCAAAGATAGGAGCCATAGCAAGGATAGAGGTACCTATGTATGAATTCAATTTGGAAGTTGAAGAATTTTTATATTGGGTACATGCTATGGACAAATACTTTGATTACAAAGATATCGAAGAAGACAATATGGTGAAGCATGCAGTGACAAGATTCAAAGGTCATGCAGCGTTATGGTGGGATGAACTGCAAGCCGAACGTAAGAGAAATGGTAAGCAAAAAATTAAAAACTGGGATAGGATGGTAGCCAAGTTGAAGGCTAAATTTATCCTGAAGGATTACCAAATCAATCTTTACAGAAGATTGCAGAACCTGAAACAAAGGGGTTTATCAGTGAAGGAGTACACTGAAGAATTTTACCGACTGAACATCAGGGCTGGACAGAAAGAGAATGAATATGAGAAGACAACCAAATATATCAATGGGATGAGATATGAAATACAAGAGGATATCAACATGATGTCGGTTAGTAAATTCGAGGATGTCTATCAAGCAACCTTGAAAGCTGAGGAAAAATTGGCCAGGAAGCAAAGCCAACAAAGCAGAGGCAAGGGAACCAACAGAGAGAAGTTCCAGAAGTTGAAGCCTGAAGCTGACAAACAACATAGTCACCATGAGAAGGGTGGAAGTTCTAAAGAATGACAACATGGAGGAAGAGGTTCTTTTTCCAGAGGCAGAGGAAGAGGAAGAGCAAGAGGAGGCGTAGTTAAATGCTATACTTGTGGAAAAGAAGGACACAAATCTTGGGAATGTCCCGATAGAAAGAGAGAAGGTGGAGAAGAACACATTGTTGAAGCACAAAAACATGTGGAAGAAGAAGCAGTAGAAGGAGGAAGAAAACTCATGATGAGGAAGATCCTTCTTAAACCAGAAAAGGAACCAGTTCAACGAACAAGCCTGTTTAGAACTGCTTGCAAGTCGAAAGACAGAGTTTGCAAGGTGATCATATATAGTGGGAGCACTGAAAATATAGTATCCACGGATATGGTGGAGAAGCTAGAGCTAAAGACAACTGCACATCCAAAGCCATACAAGGTATCGTGGTTGTAGAAAGGACATCAAGTCATGGTAAGTCAACAATGCCAAGTTGAATTTAAAATAGGAGGTTACAAAGATGAAATATTATATGATGTGATCCCTATGGATGTCTGTCATATTTTATTGGGGAGGCTGTGGAAGTATGAATGAAAGGTTATTCACGATGGAATTAAGAATATCTATACCCTAGAAAAGAATGGTAGAACACATATGTTGTTATCCATAAAAGACAAAGAGAAAAAGACAAAAGCTAGTTCAATCATACTTCTCATGAGTGGGAAGGAGCTCTTGAATGAAGTCAAGAAAGAGAAAAGAGAGATTCCCAAGGGGAATGTATAACAAATTGAAGATGAAAAAGATAGGACCATGCATGATTCTCAGAAAATTTGCAGCCAATGCTTATAAGATTGAGTTACCAAAAAATGTTGGGATATCGCCGATATTAAATGTTGTAGACCTGTATCCTTATAGGAGAGATGAAGCGGGAGAATCAGATGATCAAAAAGAAATCCATTGGGAAGAACAATTTCCCACAACAGAAAAACCTCAGATGGAGAAAATCATTGAACAAAGGGATGGAAATAAAACCAGGAGGAAGACATATCCTGAGTACTTAGTGAAGTGGAAAGATAATCCAATGGAAGATACAAGTTGGATCACATAACCTGATATTTTGAAGCATGGAAAGAAAATGCAGGAGCTCATGGACACGAGTCCATGAATTTTTTTAACCAGAGGAGTATGATGCATGAGCATCACCTTCGAAGTCAACAATGCATGCGTGGAGGAAAACAGATGACATCTCAGCAATGACATAATTTAAAATCGAGCATTTAACTAAGAATTTAATTGGTTGATGAGATATTTTTGTAAACAACATTTTAATATGTAACTTGTTTGTAAAGTCTAGAAGAACTGTAAGAAATTACAGATATGGAGTGTCGACTCTATCTGGCAATAACTAGTAGTTATTGTAATAGGAAAGAGTAGGTAATAGCTTTGAATTTGAAATGATAGATTTCAGAACAAGACGAGAGAGCTCGTGAAGCGGTCCTTAGATAGTTTTTCAGTATTGCATTGTAAAGAGAGAGGAACAGATAGACATAATAGAGAGATCAATAGAGCAGAGCAGAGTAGCATAAACACTATGTATTTTGTTTTTCATGAATGAATAGAACAGACATAAATTGTCCCAAATCCTTGGACTATGTTCATTTCATGTGTGATTGAATGAATGCTATTCTGTGTGTATGATTTATTTCAAGTCGTTTCATGTATGATTGTTCGAGAGATTAATTGTATGAGTTCGTGACAGAGCTGGTTGAGTTTCAATTGTTTCTCTTCTGATACTTGTATGCAAGGCATGCATCTCGAACGCAAGGAGTTTGTTGACTAAGTCTCGGATTGACTCAGAGAAATTCAGAGAGAATCAGAGAAACTCAGACCAGGTGCAAGGTGTGCACAACGTCAAGAAGCCAACAAGATTCGAAGAACCAACGTAGAAGAACGCAGGTGGGCGAGAAGCATTTTATTTTCAAGAAAATCCTTTGAACTGATTTATTCGAAAATTCTGAGAATGCAAAGTGTGTGTGGGAGATCGAAATCCTTTTAAGGGTAGAAGCTCAGAAGAGATAACACTTTTCACGAGTTTTGATGAGATCCCAAAGATGGATTCGTCGGGAGAATAAAGGTTTGGAACCTTTGAAAGCGGATAAATCTTCCAAGGCAGAGAGATATTAGAAGTTCAGGAGGAAGAACGACTGTGATCGTTGGATCACAGGGAAGAATATCGACAATCGTCGGATCATAAGGAAGTGCTCAAACCTTAGTACTTCGCGTACAGAAGAGAGAAACTATCGGGGTTGAAACTTGATATTTCCTGAGTCCGGAGATTCGGAAGAGAATCTTGACCATCCGATTAGTGAGATAGATCTGAACTATCAGATCACTGGAGGTGAAGACTAAGCGTCAGATCGCGAGGAGGAATCAAAACCATTGGTTGCTGTAAGCTCAAGAGGGAGAGTGGCTTGAAACTTGAGATTCCCAAAGTCTGGAGTGTCGGAATACCGAGGTGGGATCTCGACCGTCCGATTGATCAAGCATGGGCCGTCAGACATCACGGGAGCACAAGGAATCAAGTTTGAGACTTGAAACTTCCAGAGCACGAAGAGCCAGAGAGTTGGAGTATATCAGGACCGTTGAAGCCAGGAGGGTACGTGTCAGATGCTCAGAAGATCTGGAAGGAGGCGAAAGTTGAAGTCTTGAAATATCCGAAGCCAAAACACCCAAAGAGTCGCGAGCCTTCAATTTGTAGAAATACACTTGGCAACAGATCACGAGCTCCGGGAAAAATAGAAGGAGAGTTTCCAGTTTGAGAATTGAAAATGCCGAAGTGCGAAGGCCCGAAGCCCTGAAGTAAGATCTAGACCGTGAGATCTAAAGGAGACATGGCGTGCATCAGTGAGCTCCAGTAAAAGTCCTGAAGAAATCCTTGGTTGTTGGATCAAGAGGACACGCGTCAGGGGGAGCACAACCTTCAGATAAAAGAAAGGAAGAAAGGCGAACTCTTGAGATTTGAAACTCCAGAAGTCCGAAGACCTAGAGTAAATCTCGAGCGTCGTATCGAGGAGAAGGTCATTGGACCATTGATCCATGTTGAACAATCAAACACCAAAGGGGAAAGCAGGACCGTTGGTCTGGGAGTTGGACATGTGTCCATAGATCATCAACTCCGGGGGATTGACATAGGAAGGAAGTTGGATTGAGATATCGAATTCCCAAAGCCCGAAATTGCGAAGAGATCTCGACCGTTGAGTTAGAAGCAGTAGATCTGGTCCGTAGAGTTGAAGGACGTAGATTTGATTGTCGATCCATAAATGATCGTCAAGATCGTGAGATCGACGATCCCTTGGCATTGCAAGAACATAAGTTGCGAGTAGTTTAACATATTAAGGGTGGGCTACAATCCAACCCGTGGTTTTGTCGAGAGGGCACGTGGAGGTTATAGAAGCATTGTGGGCCCAAAAATAGTTTGATCCCAAACCGCTTGTGGCCGCGTCCGCAATCGTGTGGTCATAGTCCAAGGTCACATCTAGAGAGGGATTATTTGAAGAGGGGATAATGCCGACACTCTGAGTTTTCATAGTTAGGCGAAAGGGAAAGTCGCGGGTTGCTGTTAGACCTGCACTAAGAAGTCGAGGGGGCCTATGTTTAAGCACATAAGGAGACCATTAGGGTTTCAGAGAGTCATTGGAATCAAAAATCAAAGATCCAAGACTGGGAGGTTGCGCATACCTACAGGAGAGTAGGGGGGGCTGCATCAATAGCCTTGAATTATGGACATGTCAAGTTGATCCAGGTGGATCTCGGTGGCCATCCACCTTCTCCAATGAATAAATGTTTCCGAGCATGTGGTTTTGATAAACCACGATATTCATGTTTTTCATGAGAAATGTAATGTAACTCCATATCCATTTATAATGTAATGTAATGCTTACAACGTTAGTGCATCAGATCCCATTATAAATCAGCAGTTAAGCGCACTTAGGCCAGAGTAGTACTGGAATGGGTCACCTCACGAGAAGTCCTAGTGTTTTACATGCCTATGGCATTTTGTAAACTTATGATCAATTTATCCCACATGCATCATGGGAATTATTCTCCTCTCTCTCTCTCATATAAAATAGAGGTGATGGATGTCCTTTGAGAATGCAATGGAGTGTGATGTAAATATTGTTGCGAATGAAGTGTAGGAAACATCTCTTTCACTTTAGAGATGAGCTACCCCATTCTAGCTAGTTTGTGTTCTACAATGTTTTTCTATTTTATTCATTAATAGAAGTTGGGTTTCATTAAATTTTTGTGTTCTTTGCTATAATTTTGTTCATATCTCATTTATTTCTTAGCATAATCTGGATCAGTGGTATCAGAGCAATCTACTCCTTGTTATTTCTCGAGGCATGTCCTCGATGAGGTTAGCATATAGAGAGTTAGGTCTCGAGCTAGTTTCACTAGAGGACAAACACTCTTGCCAACACAAGTGATCTCCCATGGCAGAAGGAAAGAGAGATGAAAGAGAAAGAGATCTTTTCAAGACATTGCTCGAGGAATCCCTTATGCAAAAAAGGAACGTGATAATGACAACTTCGCTCAGATCCTGTAATGATTATCGATGGTGGCTTTGGCATCTTTGAAAAGCAACCATTTTAGAGGTACGACACCCCCTTAAAGGTACACAACAATTTTGATTTCCCCTTATTTGAGGGCCAGATAGATGCAGATGCTCTAGAAAAATGGTTGAATTTGCTAGAAGGTTATTACTTTGTCCAAAACAATTTCAATGGTGAAAATATCACCTTCGTGCTACTTAAACCCCTTCACCATGTCAAAGCTTGGTGGGAAGGTTACTGGGAGAGGTACATTGTGGATGAATCTACACTATTTGGGAGAGATCCCACTTGGGAAGCCTTTATGGATGCTCTCAATGAGGAGTTATACCCTGTTGGAAGCTATGATGACCAATACATGAGATCAATGAATTTGCGTTAGGAATGAGATGGACCGGTGCCAGAGTACACTAACATCTTTCATACCTTACGCTAAAAGTTGGGTATCAAAAAATCTGAGCGACACCTCATTTTGAAGTACCATAGTGGCCTACACTAGTACATCCAAACATAGATAGATTTCTTGAATATCTCCTTACTGGGAGTTGCTTATCGATATGCAGTCAAAATCGAGTAGAAATTCAAGCAACAGAGTAAGCATGAGTTAGGGTTTGCAAATATGCCACAATAGAAGCATGGACAAATCAAAGAGATTCAATCTCAAGAAAATTAGTCCAAGCCAATGACTAAGAAGGATGATGGGAAGTCAAAGAAGGTGGTGTGAGTTCCATAAAATCTCTTGGCACAACACCGATGAATGTCACTCGAAATAGTCATTGGTGGATGAGATAAAAAAAAAAGAATCGGAATCCGACTTGGACTTTGATTAAGAGAAAAATAAAGGGAAACATGTCATCAATGCATAACCCACTGCTACCATCACATCCACAATAATACAACCAGAATAACCAAAGGAGCTGGAGGAGGGAGAGCACCTCTTCCAATCATGGATTTGGGTAAAGGGGACCCCACTACATTTCATTGTTGACAACGTGAGTCAGAAGAACCTGATCTCATCTGATGTCATCAAGAGTTTAAAGCTTCCAACGATGCCACACCCCCAACCACACACCATTGGATGATTGAGTTGTGGACAAGACATCCGTGTCGCCAGTCCTACAACATCAATCCCTTCAAGGATGAGGTATTGGGTGATGTTTCCCCACTTGAAGTCAGTGATGTTATTTTAGGACAACCAAATATGTGAAAACATCATGCTATCTATGAGTCCCAGTCCTGCAATGTCATATTGTTACTCTAGGAGGTCATCTCTACAAGATACCAGAGGTAGTTATGACTACTACCATTTCATTGATCTCGAAAAAACAATGTTGCAAAGTAATATATCAGACTATAACATTTTCCCTCTTCACGATCCATTCAGACAGTGAATAGAAGGTCACTGCAACCACCACAACCTCATCCCAAGACCTTTCTATACAACATAATCAATATGACAAGATTGTAGAGGAAACAAAATATATTTTTTCACCTACGAGGGTGCCTCTACACTGCCAAGTCAAGCATTCCATTGAATTGGTGCCTGATGCTCACTTACCCAATGGTACAATCTATATATACTCCCTTCTAGAGAGTGAGAGTATTCCATATGTTCAACATTTCTCTATTGGCCACGACCCTTTTCATGTGTGCTTGGGGTTCCTGCCATTAGCTTGGGATTCCTGCTGCATCTTCATCGACATAGTCCTCCCACATTTAGAGCAAGGAATATCATGCAACCATATTTGTTGAATGCATCCAACACCTCCAACAACAAGTTCTTGACATCCTTCAATAGACTAATGCCAAGTACAAGCATGGCAACTGCTTCAACAAGGCAAGTAACTCACCAAGGTTTAGATTCAACAAAAGTTTCCCCATCTCTAGAGGGAACTTGATGCAATGGGGAACATTTCTTCCTAAGGGGGGATGAATGATCCATGTGGATCTTGGTGGCCATCCACCTTCTCCACTGAATCAACGTTTTTGAGCATGTGGTTTTGATAAACCATGATATTCACGCTTTTGATGGGGAATGTAATGTAATTCCATCTCCATTTATAATGTAATGTAATGCCTACAACGTTAGTGCATCGAATCCCATTAGAAATATGCAGTTAAGTATGCTTGGGCTAGAGTACTATTGGGATGGGTGACCTCCCAGGAAGTCCTGGTGTTTTACATGCATATGACATTTTATCAACTTAGGATCAATTTATCCCATATGCATCATGGGAATTATTCTCCTCTCACTCTCTCATATATAATAGAGGTGAAGGATTTCCTCTAATCATGAAATGGAGTGTGATGTAAAGCTTGTTGCAAATGAAGTGTAGCCAACATCTCTTTCACTTCAGAGATTAGCTACCCCATTCTAGCTAGTTTTTGTTCTACAATATTTTTCTATTTTATTCATTAATAGAATTTGGGTTTCATTGTATTTATGTGTTCTATGTTATAGTTTTGTTCATATCTCATTTTGTTCTCAGCATAATCTAGATCACAAGTTCCTTGTATGCATTGGTAACACATGGTTACAAAGCCATTGGAGTTACTAATGGGGGATTATTGAAGAGAGTTCTTATCACATGATAAGTTGGAGGAACTCTTATTTTTTATAGACCTTTGGTGGATCAACGTATCTATGAAAGGTTCTTTGGTTGGAATTTCCAACTCCTGGGTTATGTTGTTGTGGAGTTGCTAGATGATCACACTAGGTTAGGATTTGGTGTATACTCATCAATGAATGTTGAAGAATAAACTTTATAGTTCCAAGAAGAATGACTCAATTCTCCTTGAAAATGGTGCCAAAATGTTACCACACAATCTAACACCTTAGTGCAAAGCCTTCACAAGGTTGCAAGACTAGTGGAACATCAGAAGATGTCACCATTGTCACCTAGGCAACAACTTCCCTCGTTTTAGTGAAGGAGTAAATCCAACACAAGGGAGGATTCCATTGTGGCCTCCAGGAATCCCTAGGCAATAAATAATTATGTCCAATGCCTCTTGTGTAGCTACTCAATCTACGAAAAATAGAATAAGATAATCAAGATGAGGCTCAAGTGGTAAGTTTGTGCAATTTCCATATTTGAATGGATGAGGATCTAGGTCAATTTGGAAGGCTTATCAAGTCAATGTTAGGAAAAAAAGGATCCCCAAACACTACAAAAGAAGAAAAAAACTATTGGTTGATGTAAAAATTGAAAGAAAGATGGTGAATTACAACAGTAGTACAAGTTATAAGAATAACAACGATTTTGGCCATTGAACAAGTAATAAACCAATGAAAAAATGGGGATAAGTAATGGATTAAACTAGGGTTTTATCAACCAACAAAATGTGAAATTAGAAATGCATATAAAACCCTAGACATCTAGCCCTAAAACGTCCTATTATTTTGTGGCTGAAAATGAATATATTGATGTTATAAAACTCTAAAATAACCTTAAAACAATAAGAAGAGGTTGAAATTTATAATTTTGTGATTGACTATTGGGAGAATATTAATGCCTACTATATTTTTGGGCATATGGGGTCAATTAAGGACTCCTTTGAGTAGATGTAAGTGGATCTAGGGTGATTATATAAGGTTGTTCACTACTAACCCTAGGATATCCTCCTAGTATATTACTAGGTCTTCAAAGATAATTCAAGGGAATGTTATTCACTAGTAACCTTCCAAAATATTTCTCAAGAAGGGTTTGCTCAAGAAAGATTCAAGAGAATGCACAACCATCACTAGAGAAGCATCATTAAACTTACATTCATTGTTAAACACAACCACAAGACAAAATGAGACTACTTACTCAAGAAATCTTTCATCCATCAAAACCCTAGGAATGAACATCCATGAAGTAGTAAAAGCATCCACAAGACATCCACTCCAAAAATTCACTCTAACTAGCCATCCATAACAATTTGTATAAGAGATAAAGAAGTGGTATACAAGTAGTGATAAATCTCCACAAGTAGCAATGCTTTAAAAGTGGGAATTGCTTCTCTTATTTATATGAGAGATCAAACACCCTTCTCATCCATTAGAATCCCTAAAAACATTTAATAATACCTTTATCTCTCACAAACCCTGGATATAAGGCCAATAGACAAAATATCCATGACACAAGATTGGATAGGTCACTAAGGTCCCCAACAATGCCTCCAAGATGAAGTAAAGAAGCTCAAATGTCAAATCGTCCACCATAAATGCATCCTAGAGGCCACATGTGTGGTATGAATGAACTCATAAGGTGAATGGCCCACTCCAAAGTGATGTGTAAGGGGATCAACAATGGAACTTTACCTTGAAGGGGTGAAATGCTTCATCTCCAGGTGGCATATCATCCCCAAGAGGTGTGATGTATCATTAAAAGGTGTCATATCATCATCAAAAGGTGCAACGTCCCATCATCAAATGGTCAAATCACACCCCATGGGTGATAGGGTGTCTCAAAAAAGGAGCCATGTCATAAAAAGGATCAACATCCCAACAAATGAGTTGAATGACCTCTCTCAAGTAGTGGGATGACTTCCATCAAGTGTGCTAGTAGCCCCTCAATGTCCTCCAAAGGATGAAGGCATCAATCAAGTATGTGGCGATGTGCAATCCATCATACAATGAGGGACTCATGTAGTGAAAAACCAGAGGCATGTACACAAGTCAAATACAACATATAAAGTGAGTCATGTCAATACAAAATCCACTAGATAGATCACATCGAGCATCCTCTTCAAACTTCACACTAGCTCATAAAGTTATACAATTTATCAAGTTTAGGTATGGGAGGATCATTATCACCCCCTATTAGGTGTGCTATTACCCAGATAAGGAGTATTTCCCAAGAAACCCATCAAGGAGCATGTGCAATGGCATATGATATGGTTTGGGGTTTAATTCATGGGTGGTGGCATAGTCATGAAAGGTTATGTATGATAGTCATCCTCACGAGCATCTTTGTATGAGGGAGCACTAGGGTAATGTGTTACCCTTTCCTCGAAACTATGTCTTTCCAAGCCCCTAATTTCCTTTTTCTTTATTCATTCAACTTTTTTGGATTTTTATTTTCATTTGCTAAGTCCTTTTTTTAGATATGCATTCATTGCATAGGACTTGGGGTGATGGCCTCTTAGTGAGGGGGTAGAGCTCATGCATCTCATTCTTTTTTGGTTCTTGACTTTGATTTTATTTGTTTATTTATTTGCTTTGCATTTCATTTTGAGTTATAGCATTCTCTCTCTCCTTTTCTCAAGAGTGACAACAATTGACTAGGAAATGATGATGACCACCAAGGTGAAACAAGGCAAAACATATAATTCAAAGCATCATGATTCATAATCCAATTCAACCCATGATCACTATTTTCATGCCTAAAACATTGAACATTGTCAAAAACATATGATAAAGTGAATTGGTTATATATTAGATTGTTGTTGCTTTAGTTGGGTAGAATTTGTAGACCATCCATTGGATAATGGGATGCCTAGTATCGACTTGATTTGTTTTTCTAATAAATGGATCACCTTTGAGGTTTTGTAATGCCTCAAGGGGTCTCTAACAAGGATGTCCCTTATCTCCTTTTCTATTTTTATTAGTTTTTGAATGGTTAAGTATTAATAAACGATGCAATAAGGAAGGAGAGGGGTAATGAAAGGGGTAACAATATCTAATTCAATGGTTAATTCACATTTTCCTTTTGTTTATGATGTCATGATTTTTGGTCAAGGACCCATTAGGGAATTGAGAAGCATAAATGAGATTATGGACATACATTGCAAAGCTACAGGTATGAAGGTCAACATGTTGAAGTCCTCGATGTTATTTAATGAGCTGGAGGAGGATATGGAAACTCAAGTTATACATTTGTTTCATATGAATCACTCTAATCTTGATCAAGGATTGAAGTCCCTGATTTTTAAATTAAAACCAAATGACTACAAGTATGTTGATTAACTATGGCTATTAAATAAAATCGAAGCTAGAATCTTTATCTGGTGTAATAAATGGTCATTTCATGGTGGTATATTAATCTTGGTAAAGGCCATTTTAGAAAGTATTCATGTGTATTAGATGTCTATTGCACACATTCCTAAAGCAATTCTTAACAAAATTAGATAAAAGTGTTTTGACTTCTTATGGACAACGAAAATGGAAAAGGAAGGAACCCCTTTGGTCAAATGGAGTAGAGTGGCATCACCAAAGGAAGCAAGTACATGTGGTTTGAAGAATATAGATGTGCTTAGTATGGACCTAGTCCCACAAAGTCTTTAGAGGTTAATTTATAATGAAGGGATATGGGGGAAAGTGATGAAATTAAAGTATTTAAAAGGAAATACTATGGAAGAATGGATTAGAATGGAAGGAAAAGTGTTCAAGGAGCTTCAATTGCCTATAAATATTTGGTTAGTGCTTATCTCATAATTGTAGGATGGACAACTTGGAAGTAGAAAGAGGAAATAACGTTAGAATTAGGGAAGATTCTTGGATTAGTTGTAAAGGAAATTTTAGGCTATCAAAATCTCTAATAAATGACCTACACTCTATGGGGATTGTCAAGGAGTTTCAATTGTATGTAAAATTTTGGCTTATCCCATAATTGGAAGATGGATAACTTGGAAAGTAGGAAGAGGAAATAAAGTGAGAATTAGGGAAGATTCTTGGATTGGCTATAAATGAAATTTTAGGCTATCAAAATCTCTACTAAATGACCTGCACTCTATGAGGATCTTATCTCTAGAGGATTTAGCAAGTCTTGTTGAAAGAAATGGTTGGTCCCAATGTTGGAAATCAATAGAAGTCTTGAATTTACAGGGATAGAAATCAAAGGAATGGTCTCAATATGTGAATTTGTTGAATTGTAAGGCCATAAAGATTTTAGAGAAAGAAGATATAATCAAATGGTAAACAAATCAGGGCATAGGGGAGTATACCGCTAAAATTGGTTATTCAATCAAAATGGAAGAATATTGGGAAGAATAAAGAGCCTAGTGGTGGAATCTAGTCTGCCCTTTAAAATCTAAAATATTCCTTTGTGGATAGATTTAGCTAATAAAATATTAACACGAGATAATGACCAAAAGAGGAGCTAGTACGAGCCAGGTCAATATATCATGCGCAAATGTAGTTATGAATATGTGGATCATATTTTTTTCACCTACTCTTTTTCTAGATCCGTTTGGAATGAAGTATTACAGATTTCAAGTGGGAGGAACAAATGGGATCATATGTTTTTGGTAGAATTCCTTTTCTCATGTATACCATATAAATATAAAAAAGCCTTTAAGGCTTTTCCATGCTTTGTAATACGAGGTATTGGATTTTTAGGTCTTGACATGACTCATGCACAAGTTGCTCATAAAATTAGGGTCTCTTTTGAGGGGAATTGGAAATATACAAAATAAAATATTCATAGAATTATAAAAGAACCAAACATTGACTATGATAAGGCCCGAGGCTTCATTGATGGGGCATGTCAAGGAACCCCATGTATGTGTGGGGTAGGGGCTATTCCTTTTTTTGAGTCTACACACTATATTTCTTTGAAATATGTTGTTGGGAAAGGACCAAATAATTGAGCTAAGTTTTATGCATTGTGGTTATTTTGAAAATAACAACAGACAAAGGTTTAAAACACTTGCCGATATTTGGAGATTGCAAGATGTTGATGGACTGAGAAAATAATAAATGAGAATTGAATTTTTTTTGTTTTTCCCTATCACAAATAAAGTTATGTAGGTAAGAAGAAATTTTGATGAAATAAATTTTACTCATATTTATAGAGATTTCAACATAAAAATTGATCAACTATATAAGGAAGCTATATTATTAGAGGAGGGGATCTTGTCTGATTTAGAGTTTAGAGGAGGGGGCTCAAATTTTAAACTCTGAAAGATCACTATATTGATGCATGAGATGAAAGAAATTTTAAATCTGTGTTTTCTTTTTGGTTTATGTCTTGTTTACTATTTTATCCTTAGGGTTGTAAAGAATATTTGTGAAAGAAATGTGAAGGTTTCCCTTGAGGAGCCCGAGAAGACTGTAATATGTATATATAGGATAGAGAAAAACATGTGTTTCAAGATAGTACAAATTCAATGCTTTGTGAGCCTTTTCAAGTAGTCAAATGTGTATTTTGATTTCCCATTTGAAATATCAAATATAGAGTTTTTCTTCAAAAAACAAGTGAGAGAATTCCATGAGTTGAAATAAGGGAAAATGACTATGGATTAATATATAAATAAATTCATGGAATTGTTGAGGTATGGAAATTATATCCAATATGAGAAGATAAAAATTCAGCATTTCTTAAGTGGAATACCTCAATCCTACAGGGATAGAATTTAATTTGATGAGACTTGGACACTTGAAGAGGCAATTAGAAAGGATAAGTGTTGGTATGAGTAAAAGAAAATCAAACTAGAGTCCCACAAGGCATGGAAGGATAAGGAAAATGAGAAGTTTGACCAAAGGAATAGAGGGTTCAAGCCTCGTCACTTTAGAAACTAGAAAAATACCTTCAAGCAAAATTAGCTAGCTCAAAGTGGGAATAAGCTAACTGAGTCTTTGGGAAGGAGACCAAAGTAGGATATCCAGTGGCGGGAATGTGGAGAAGACCACATGTACATGAATTTTCCTTATCGTAAGGACACTACATAAATGTTCACAAGATCTATGAGGCCACTACTGTGAATGATGTGACACAAGCTATTCCTCATTTTATGCTACATTGGTAGAGCGTTAAATAGATCACCAATAAGTTGTGGTTAAATTTGAAGGTAAGATTGCTAATCAATCCATTTCCATTTTAATTGAGTTGGGATCTAGTCATAGTTATGTTACTCCTAAATTTGTTGAAACTTGTGCTCTTAAGAAGTGTAATCATAGTAAGCCATGGTTTGACTAGCTAGCCATTGGAACTAAGAGAAAGGTTAGTGAAATGGTGGAGAGGTGTCCATTAGAGCTGAATGGACTCTTCACATGGGAAGATTTGAATATTTTTCCACTTGGTTCTTATGATGTCCTCATTGGTGTGAGCTAGTTGGAATCACATCAAGTTAAACTTGATTAATACAATAAGAATTTTGATTGCATTGATGAACATGGAAACTCAAGGGAAATAAGAAAACATTCCAAAGGCTATCTTTGTTAGACAAATTTTAGCCTTGCAATTGAATGAATTTTCTAGAAAATGATGCCAATTGTATGCAACCCACATATTGGAATCAACAAAAGATAAAGGTCCAAATCTTGAATATTATCTTTTGTTGCAATTCTTTAGGGATGCATTTCCAGATGAAGTTCCAAGAATCCCCCCAAAGAGGGATATTCATTTCTTAATTGATCTTGTGCCTAGAGCTACACTAGTATCCAAGACTCCTTATAGAATGCGTGCCCTAGAATTATTGGAGTTGAAAATGCAATTACAAGAGTTGCTAGAGAAGGGATACATTTTTCCAAGCGTGTCTCCTCGGGGAGAACTTGTCTTATTTGTGAAAAATAAAGATGCAAGTTGTGTGTTGACTATAGGTAATTGAATAAAGTCATAGTGAAGAACAAGTACCATTTCCTTGGATTGATGACTTGTTTGACCAAATGAGAGGGGGAAAATTATTATGAAAGATTGATTTGAGATCATGATATCATCAAGTTAGAATTAAGGATGAAGAAATTCATAAGACAACTTTCATAACGAGTTATGTCCATCATGAATAGTGTTTTTAGTAAGTACTTGGATAATTTTGTTCTTGGTTTTTTTGGATGATATACTAATTTATTCTAAGAATGAAGAAGAGCATGAGAATCACTTGAGGATGGTTTTGAAAGTGCTAAGAGAGCATAATTTCTATGAAAAACTAAGCAAATGTGATTTTTATCAAAACCAAATCCATTATTTGGGTCACATTATTTTAGAAGAATGAATATTTGTGGTTTTGGATAAGATTGAGGCCATAATAAATCGGCCCACTCTAAGAAATGTAACAAATATGAGATATTTCATGGGTCTTGTTGGCTATACCAAAGGTTTATTGAGGGATTTTCCAATTACTTCTTGGTAGAAGAAGGGAACCAAGTTTGAATGTGAGGAAATATTTTAATTATTGTTGGGGCATA
>ML816659.1:126164-145214 GCA_009831015.1 Picea engelmannii
GATATGGTGGAGAAGCTAGAGCTAAAGACAACTGCACATCCAAAGCCATACAAGGTATCGTGGTTGTAGAAAGGACATCAAGTCATGGTAAGTCAACAATGCCAAGTTGAATTTAAAATAGGAGGTTACAAAGATGAAATATTATATGATGTGATCCCTATGGATGTCTGTCATATTTTATTGGGGAGGCTGTGGAAGTATGAATGAAAGGTTATTCACGATGGAATTAAGAATATCTATACCCTAGAAAAGAATGGTAGAACACATATGTTGTTATCCATAAAAGACAAAGAGAAAAAGACAAAAGCTAGTTCAATCATACTTCTCATGAGTGGGAAGGAGCTCTTGAATGAAGTCAAGAAAGAGAAAAGAGAGATTCCCAAGGGGAATGTATAACAAATTGAAGATGAAAAAGATAGGACCATGCATGATTCTCAGAAAATTTGCAGCCAATGCTTATAAGATTGAGTTACCAAAAAATGTTGGGATATCGCCGATATTAAATGTTGTAGACCTGTATCCTTATAGGAGAGATGAAGCGGGAGAATCAGATGATCAAAAAGAAATCCATTGGGAAGAACAATTTCCCACAACAGAAAAACCTCAGATGGAGAAAATCATTGAACAAAGGGATGGAAATAAAACCAGGAGGAAGACATATCCTGAGTACTTAGTGAAGTGGAAAGATAATCCAATGGAAGATACAAGTTGGATCACATAACCTGATATTTTGAAGCATGGAAAGAAAATGCAGGAGCTCATGGACACGAGTCCATGAATTTTTTTAACCAGAGGAGTATGATGCATGAGCATCACCTTCGAAGTCAACAATGCATGCGTGGAGGAAAACAGATGACATCTCAGCAATGACATAATTTAAAATCGAGCATTTAACTAAGAATTTAATTGGTTGATGAGATATTTTTGTAAACAACATTTTAATATGTAACTTGTTTGTAAAGTCTAGAAGAACTGTAAGAAATTACAGATATGGAGTGTCGACTCTATCTGGCAATAACTAGTAGTTATTGTAATAGGAAAGAGTAGGTAATAGCTTTGAATTTGAAATGATAGATTTCAGAACAAGACGAGAGAGCTCGTGAAGCGGTCCTTAGATAGTTTTTCAGTATTGCATTGTAAAGAGAGAGGAACAGATAGACATAATAGAGAGATCAATAGAGCAGAGCAGAGTAGCATAAACACTATGTATTTTGTTTTTCATGAATGAATAGAACAGACATAAATTGTCCCAAATCCTTGGACTATGTTCATTTCATGTGTGATTGAATGAATGCTATTCTGTGTGTATGATTTATTTCAAGTCGTTTCATGTATGATTGTTCGAGAGATTAATTGTATGAGTTCGTGACAGAGCTGGTTGAGTTTCAATTGTTTCTCTTCTGATACTTGTATGCAAGGCATGCATCTCGAACGCAAGGAGTTTGTTGACTAAGTCTCGGATTGACTCAGAGAAATTCAGAGAGAATCAGAGAAACTCAGACCAGGTGCAAGGTGTGCACAACGTCAAGAAGCCAACAAGATTCGAAGAACCAACGTAGAAGAACGCAGGTGGGCGAGAAGCATTTTATTTTCAAGAAAATCCTTTGAACTGATTTATTCGAAAATTCTGAGAATGCAAAGTGTGTGTGGGAGATCGAAATCCTTTTAAGGGTAGAAGCTCAGAAGAGATAACACTTTTCACGAGTTTTGATGAGATCCCAAAGATGGATTCGTCGGGAGAATAAAGGTTTGGAACCTTTGAAAGCGGATAAATCTTCCAAGGCAGAGAGATATTAGAAGTTCAGGAGGAAGAACGACTGTGATCGTTGGATCACAGGGAAGAATATCGACAATCGTCGGATCATAAGGAAGTGCTCAAACCTTAGTACTTCGCGTACAGAAGAGAGAAACTATCGGGGTTGAAACTTGATATTTCCTGAGTCCGGAGATTCGGAAGAGAATCTTGACCATCCGATTAGTGAGATAGATCTGAACTATCAGATCACTGGAGGTGAAGACTAAGCGTCAGATCGCGAGGAGGAATCAAAACCATTGGTTGCTGTAAGCTCAAGAGGGAGAGTGGCTTGAAACTTGAGATTCCCAAAGTCTGGAGTGTCGGAATACCGAGGTGGGATCTCGACCGTCCGATTGATCAAGCATGGGCCGTCAGACATCACGGGAGCACAAGGAATCAAGTTTGAGACTTGAAACTTCCAGAGCACGAAGAGCCAGAGAGTTGGAGTATATCAGGACCGTTGAAGCCAGGAGGGTACGTGTCAGATGCTCAGAAGATCTGGAAGGAGGCGAAAGTTGAAGTCTTGAAATATCCGAAGCCAAAACACCCAAAGAGTCGCGAGCCTTCAATTTGTAGAAATACACTTGGCAACAGATCACGAGCTCCGGGAAAAATAGAAGGAGAGTTTCCAGTTTGAGAATTGAAAATGCCGAAGTGCGAAGGCCCGAAGCCCTGAAGTAAGATCTAGACCGTGAGATCTAAAGGAGACATGGCGTGCATCAGTGAGCTCCAGTAAAAGTCCTGAAGAAATCCTTGGTTGTTGGATCAAGAGGACACGCGTCAGGGGGAGCACAACCTTCAGATAAAAGAAAGGAAGAAAGGCGAACTCTTGAGATTTGAAACTCCAGAAGTCCGAAGACCTAGAGTAAATCTCGAGCGTCGTATCGAGGAGAAGGTCATTGGACCATTGATCCATGTTGAACAATCAAACACCAAAGGGGAAAGCAGGACCGTTGGTCTGGGAGTTGGACATGTGTCCATAGATCATCAACTCCGGGGGATTGACATAGGAAGGAAGTTGGATTGAGATATCGAATTCCCAAAGCCCGAAATTGCGAAGAGATCTCGACCGTTGAGTTAGAAGCAGTAGATCTGGTCCGTAGAGTTGAAGGACGTAGATTTGATTGTCGATCCATAAATGATCGTCAAGATCGTGAGATCGACGATCCCTTGGCATTGCAAGAACATAAGTTGCGAGTAGTTTAACATATTAAGGGTGGGCTACAATCCAACCCGTGGTTTTGTCGAGAGGGCACGTGGAGGTTATAGAAGCATTGTGGGCCCAAAAATAGTTTGATCCCAAACCGCTTGTGGCCGCGTCCGCAATCGTGTGGTCATAGTCCAAGGTCACATCTAGAGAGGGATTATTTGAAGAGGGGATAATGCCGACACTCTGAGTTTTCATAGTTAGGCGAAAGGGAAAGTCGCGGGTTGCTGTTAGACCTGCACTAAGAAGTCGAGGGGGCCTATGTTTAAGCACATAAGGAGACCATTAGGGTTTCAGAGAGTCATTGGAATCAAAAATCAAAGATCCAAGACTGGGAGGTTGCGCATACCTACAGGAGAGTAGGGGGGGCTGCATCAATAGCCTTGAATTATGGACATGTCAAGTTGATCCAGGTGGATCTCGGTGGCCATCCACCTTCTCCAATGAATAAATGTTTCCGAGCATGTGGTTTTGATAAACCACGATATTCATGTTTTTCATGAGAAATGTAATGTAACTCCATATCCATTTATAATGTAATGTAATGCTTACAACGTTAGTGCATCAGATCCCATTATAAATCAGCAGTTAAGCGCACTTAGGCCAGAGTAGTACTGGAATGGGTCACCTCACGAGAAGTCCTAGTGTTTTACATGCCTATGGCATTTTGTAAACTTATGATCAATTTATCCCACATGCATCATGGGAATTATTCTCCTCTCTCTCTCTCATATAAAATAGAGGTGATGGATGTCCTTTGAGAATGCAATGGAGTGTGATGTAAATATTGTTGCGAATGAAGTGTAGGAAACATCTCTTTCACTTTAGAGATGAGCTACCCCATTCTAGCTAGTTTGTGTTCTACAATGTTTTTCTATTTTATTCATTAATAGAAGTTGGGTTTCATTAAATTTTTGTGTTCTTTGCTATAATTTTGTTCATATCTCATTTATTTCTTAGCATAATCTGGATCAGTGGTATCAGAGCAATCTACTCCTTGTTATTTCTCGAGGCATGTCCTCGATGAGGTTAGCATATAGAGAGTTAGGTCTCGAGCTAGTTTCACTAGAGGACAAACACTCTTGCCAACACAAGTGATCTCCCATGGCAGAAGGAAAGAGAGATGAAAGAGAAAGAGATCTTTTCAAGACATTGCTCGAGGAATCCCTTATGCAAAAAAGGAACGTGATAATGACAACTTCGCTCAGATCCTGTAATGATTATCGATGGTGGCTTTGGCATCTTTGAAAAGCAACCATTTTAGAGGTACGACACCCCCTTAAAGGTACACAACAATTTTGATTTCCCCTTATTTGAGGGCCAGATAGATGCAGATGCTCTAGAAAAATGGTTGAATTTGCTAGAAGGTTATTACTTTGTCCAAAACAATTTCAATGGTGAAAATATCACCTTCGTGCTACTTAAACCCCTTCACCATGTCAAAGCTTGGTGGGAAGGTTACTGGGAGAGGTACATTGTGGATGAATCTACACTATTTGGGAGAGATCCCACTTGGGAAGCCTTTATGGATGCTCTCAATGAGGAGTTATACCCTGTTGGAAGCTATGATGACCAATACATGAGATCAATGAATTTGCGTTAGGAATGAGATGGACCGGTGCCAGAGTACACTAACATCTTTCATACCTTACGCTAAAAGTTGGGTATCAAAAAATCTGAGCGACACCTCATTTTGAAGTACCATAGTGGCCTACACTAGTACATCCAAACATAGATAGATTTCTTGAATATCTCCTTACTGGGAGTTGCTTATCGATATGCAGTCAAAATCGAGTAGAAATTCAAGCAACAGAGTAAGCATGAGTTAGGGTTTGCAAATATGCCACAATAGAAGCATGGACAAATCAAAGAGATTCAATCTCAAGAAAATTAGTCCAAGCCAATGACTAAGAAGGATGATGGGAAGTCAAAGAAGGTGGTGTGAGTTCCATAAAATCTCTTGGCACAACACCGATGAATGTCACTCGAAATAGTCATTGGTGGATGAGATAAAAAAAAAAGAATCGGAATCCGACTTGGACTTTGATTAAGAGAAAAATAAAGGGAAACATGTCATCAATGCATAACCCACTGCTACCATCACATCCACAATAATACAACCAGAATAACCAAAGGAGCTGGAGGAGGGAGAGCACCTCTTCCAATCATGGATTTGGGTAAAGGGGACCCCACTACATTTCATTGTTGACAACGTGAGTCAGAAGAACCTGATCTCATCTGATGTCATCAAGAGTTTAAAGCTTCCAACGATGCCACACCCCCAACCACACACCATTGGATGATTGAGTTGTGGACAAGACATCCGTGTCGCCAGTCCTACAACATCAATCCCTTCAAGGATGAGGTATTGGGTGATGTTTCCCCACTTGAAGTCAGTGATGTTATTTTAGGACAACCAAATATGTGAAAACATCATGCTATCTATGAGTCCCAGTCCTGCAATGTCATATTGTTACTCTAGGAGGTCATCTCTACAAGATACCAGAGGTAGTTATGACTACTACCATTTCATTGATCTCGAAAAAACAATGTTGCAAAGTAATATATCAGACTATAACATTTTCCCTCTTCACGATCCATTCAGACAGTGAATAGAAGGTCACTGCAACCACCACAACCTCATCCCAAGACCTTTCTATACAACATAATCAATATGACAAGATTGTAGAGGAAACAAAATATATTTTTTCACCTACGAGGGTGCCTCTACACTGCCAAGTCAAGCATTCCATTGAATTGGTGCCTGATGCTCACTTACCCAATGGTACAATCTATATATACTCCCTTCTAGAGAGTGAGAGTATTCCATATGTTCAACATTTCTCTATTGGCCACGACCCTTTTCATGTGTGCTTGGGGTTCCTGCCATTAGCTTGGGATTCCTGCTGCATCTTCATCGACATAGTCCTCCCACATTTAGAGCAAGGAATATCATGCAACCATATTTGTTGAATGCATCCAACACCTCCAACAACAAGTTCTTGACATCCTTCAATAGACTAATGCCAAGTACAAGCATGGCAACTGCTTCAACAAGGCAAGTAACTCACCAAGGTTTAGATTCAACAAAAGTTTCCCCATCTCTAGAGGGAACTTGATGCAATGGGGAACATTTCTTCCTAAGGGGGGATGAATGATCCATGTGGATCTTGGTGGCCATCCACCTTCTCCACTGAATCAACGTTTTTGAGCATGTGGTTTTGATAAACCATGATATTCACGCTTTTGATGGGGAATGTAATGTAATTCCATCTCCATTTATAATGTAATGTAATGCCTACAACGTTAGTGCATCGAATCCCATTAGAAATATGCAGTTAAGTATGCTTGGGCTAGAGTACTATTGGGATGGGTGACCTCCCAGGAAGTCCTGGTGTTTTACATGCATATGACATTTTATCAACTTAGGATCAATTTATCCCATATGCATCATGGGAATTATTCTCCTCTCACTCTCTCATATATAATAGAGGTGAAGGATTTCCTCTAATCATGAAATGGAGTGTGATGTAAAGCTTGTTGCAAATGAAGTGTAGCCAACATCTCTTTCACTTCAGAGATTAGCTACCCCATTCTAGCTAGTTTTTGTTCTACAATATTTTTCTATTTTATTCATTAATAGAATTTGGGTTTCATTGTATTTATGTGTTCTATGTTATAGTTTTGTTCATATCTCATTTTGTTCTCAGCATAATCTAGATCACAAGTTCCTTGTATGCATTGGTAACACATGGTTACAAAGCCATTGGAGTTACTAATGGGGGATTATTGAAGAGAGTTCTTATCACATGATAAGTTGGAGGAACTCTTATTTTTTATAGACCTTTGGTGGATCAACGTATCTATGAAAGGTTCTTTGGTTGGAATTTCCAACTCCTGGGTTATGTTGTTGTGGAGTTGCTAGATGATCACACTAGGTTAGGATTTGGTGTATACTCATCAATGAATGTTGAAGAATAAACTTTATAGTTCCAAGAAGAATGACTCAATTCTCCTTGAAAATGGTGCCAAAATGTTACCACACAATCTAACACCTTAGTGCAAAGCCTTCACAAGGTTGCAAGACTAGTGGAACATCAGAAGATGTCACCATTGTCACCTAGGCAACAACTTCCCTCGTTTTAGTGAAGGAGTAAATCCAACACAAGGGAGGATTCCATTGTGGCCTCCAGGAATCCCTAGGCAATAAATAATTATGTCCAATGCCTCTTGTGTAGCTACTCAATCTACGAAAAATAGAATAAGATAATCAAGATGAGGCTCAAGTGGTAAGTTTGTGCAATTTCCATATTTGAATGGATGAGGATCTAGGTCAATTTGGAAGGCTTATCAAGTCAATGTTAGGAAAAAAAGGATCCCCAAACACTACAAAAGAAGAAAAAAACTATTGGTTGATGTAAAAATTGAAAGAAAGATGGTGAATTACAACAGTAGTACAAGTTATAAGAATAACAACGATTTTGGCCATTGAACAAGTAATAAACCAATGAAAAAATGGGGATAAGTAATGGATTAAACTAGGGTTTTATCAACCAACAAAATGTGAAATTAGAAATGCATATAAAACCCTAGACATCTAGCCCTAAAACGTCCTATTATTTTGTGGCTGAAAATGAATATATTGATGTTATAAAACTCTAAAATAACCTTAAAACAATAAGAAGAGGTTGAAATTTATAATTTTGTGATTGACTATTGGGAGAATATTAATGCCTACTATATTTTTGGGCATATGGGGTCAATTAAGGACTCCTTTGAGTAGATGTAAGTGGATCTAGGGTGATTATATAAGGTTGTTCACTACTAACCCTAGGATATCCTCCTAGTATATTACTAGGTCTTCAAAGATAATTCAAGGGAATGTTATTCACTAGTAACCTTCCAAAATATTTCTCAAGAAGGGTTTGCTCAAGAAAGATTCAAGAGAATGCACAACCATCACTAGAGAAGCATCATTAAACTTACATTCATTGTTAAACACAACCACAAGACAAAATGAGACTACTTACTCAAGAAATCTTTCATCCATCAAAACCCTAGGAATGAACATCCATGAAGTAGTAAAAGCATCCACAAGACATCCACTCCAAAAATTCACTCTAACTAGCCATCCATAACAATTTGTATAAGAGATAAAGAAGTGGTATACAAGTAGTGATAAATCTCCACAAGTAGCAATGCTTTAAAAGTGGGAATTGCTTCTCTTATTTATATGAGAGATCAAACACCCTTCTCATCCATTAGAATCCCTAAAAACATTTAATAATACCTTTATCTCTCACAAACCCTGGATATAAGGCCAATAGACAAAATATCCATGACACAAGATTGGATAGGTCACTAAGGTCCCCAACAATGCCTCCAAGATGAAGTAAAGAAGCTCAAATGTCAAATCGTCCACCATAAATGCATCCTAGAGGCCACATGTGTGGTATGAATGAACTCATAAGGTGAATGGCCCACTCCAAAGTGATGTGTAAGGGGATCAACAATGGAACTTTACCTTGAAGGGGTGAAATGCTTCATCTCCAGGTGGCATATCATCCCCAAGAGGTGTGATGTATCATTAAAAGGTGTCATATCATCATCAAAAGGTGCAACGTCCCATCATCAAATGGTCAAATCACACCCCATGGGTGATAGGGTGTCTCAAAAAAGGAGCCATGTCATAAAAAGGATCAACATCCCAACAAATGAGTTGAATGACCTCTCTCAAGTAGTGGGATGACTTCCATCAAGTGTGCTAGTAGCCCCTCAATGTCCTCCAAAGGATGAAGGCATCAATCAAGTATGTGGCGATGTGCAATCCATCATACAATGAGGGACTCATGTAGTGAAAAACCAGAGGCATGTACACAAGTCAAATACAACATATAAAGTGAGTCATGTCAATACAAAATCCACTAGATAGATCACATCGAGCATCCTCTTCAAACTTCACACTAGCTCATAAAGTTATACAATTTATCAAGTTTAGGTATGGGAGGATCATTATCACCCCCTATTAGGTGTGCTATTACCCAGATAAGGAGTATTTCCCAAGAAACCCATCAAGGAGCATGTGCAATGGCATATGATATGGTTTGGGGTTTAATTCATGGGTGGTGGCATAGTCATGAAAGGTTATGTATGATAGTCATCCTCACGAGCATCTTTGTATGAGGGAGCACTAGGGTAATGTGTTACCCTTTCCTCGAAACTATGTCTTTCCAAGCCCCTAATTTCCTTTTTCTTTATTCATTCAACTTTTTTGGATTTTTATTTTCATTTGCTAAGTCCTTTTTTTAGATATGCATTCATTGCATAGGACTTGGGGTGATGGCCTCTTAGTGAGGGGGTAGAGCTCATGCATCTCATTCTTTTTTGGTTCTTGACTTTGATTTTATTTGTTTATTTATTTGCTTTGCATTTCATTTTGAGTTATAGCATTCTCTCTCTCCTTTTCTCAAGAGTGACAACAATTGACTAGGAAATGATGATGACCACCAAGGTGAAACAAGGCAAAACATATAATTCAAAGCATCATGATTCATAATCCAATTCAACCCATGATCACTATTTTCATGCCTAAAACATTGAACATTGTCAAAAACATATGATAAAGTGAATTGGTTATATATTAGATTGTTGTTGCTTTAGTTGGGTAGAATTTGTAGACCATCCATTGGATAATGGGATGCCTAGTATCGACTTGATTTGTTTTTCTAATAAATGGATCACCTTTGAGGTTTTGTAATGCCTCAAGGGGTCTCTAACAAGGATGTCCCTTATCTCCTTTTCTATTTTTATTAGTTTTTGAATGGTTAAGTATTAATAAACGATGCAATAAGGAAGGAGAGGGGTAATGAAAGGGGTAACAATATCTAATTCAATGGTTAATTCACATTTTCCTTTTGTTTATGATGTCATGATTTTTGGTCAAGGACCCATTAGGGAATTGAGAAGCATAAATGAGATTATGGACATACATTGCAAAGCTACAGGTATGAAGGTCAACATGTTGAAGTCCTCGATGTTATTTAATGAGCTGGAGGAGGATATGGAAACTCAAGTTATACATTTGTTTCATATGAATCACTCTAATCTTGATCAAGGATTGAAGTCCCTGATTTTTAAATTAAAACCAAATGACTACAAGTATGTTGATTAACTATGGCTATTAAATAAAATCGAAGCTAGAATCTTTATCTGGTGTAATAAATGGTCATTTCATGGTGGTATATTAATCTTGGTAAAGGCCATTTTAGAAAGTATTCATGTGTATTAGATGTCTATTGCACACATTCCTAAAGCAATTCTTAACAAAATTAGATAAAAGTGTTTTGACTTCTTATGGACAACGAAAATGGAAAAGGAAGGAACCCCTTTGGTCAAATGGAGTAGAGTGGCATCACCAAAGGAAGCAAGTACATGTGGTTTGAAGAATATAGATGTGCTTAGTATGGACCTAGTCCCACAAAGTCTTTAGAGGTTAATTTATAATGAAGGGATATGGGGGAAAGTGATGAAATTAAAGTATTTAAAAGGAAATACTATGGAAGAATGGATTAGAATGGAAGGAAAAGTGTTCAAGGAGCTTCAATTGCCTATAAATATTTGGTTAGTGCTTATCTCATAATTGTAGGATGGACAACTTGGAAGTAGAAAGAGGAAATAACGTTAGAATTAGGGAAGATTCTTGGATTAGTTGTAAAGGAAATTTTAGGCTATCAAAATCTCTAATAAATGACCTACACTCTATGGGGATTGTCAAGGAGTTTCAATTGTATGTAAAATTTTGGCTTATCCCATAATTGGAAGATGGATAACTTGGAAAGTAGGAAGAGGAAATAAAGTGAGAATTAGGGAAGATTCTTGGATTGGCTATAAATGAAATTTTAGGCTATCAAAATCTCTACTAAATGACCTGCACTCTATGAGGATCTTATCTCTAGAGGATTTAGCAAGTCTTGTTGAAAGAAATGGTTGGTCCCAATGTTGGAAATCAATAGAAGTCTTGAATTTACAGGGATAGAAATCAAAGGAATGGTCTCAATATGTGAATTTGTTGAATTGTAAGGCCATAAAGATTTTAGAGAAAGAAGATATAATCAAATGGTAAACAAATCAGGGCATAGGGGAGTATACCGCTAAAATTGGTTATTCAATCAAAATGGAAGAATATTGGGAAGAATAAAGAGCCTAGTGGTGGAATCTAGTCTGCCCTTTAAAATCTAAAATATTCCTTTGTGGATAGATTTAGCTAATAAAATATTAACACGAGATAATGACCAAAAGAGGAGCTAGTACGAGCCAGGTCAATATATCATGCGCAAATGTAGTTATGAATATGTGGATCATATTTTTTTCACCTACTCTTTTTCTAGATCCGTTTGGAATGAAGTATTACAGATTTCAAGTGGGAGGAACAAATGGGATCATATGTTTTTGGTAGAATTCCTTTTCTCATGTATACCATATAAATATAAAAAAGCCTTTAAGGCTTTTCCATGCTTTGTAATACGAGGTATTGGATTTTTAGGTCTTGACATGACTCATGCACAAGTTGCTCATAAAATTAGGGTCTCTTTTGAGGGGAATTGGAAATATACAAAATAAAATATTCATAGAATTATAAAAGAACCAAACATTGACTATGATAAGGCCCGAGGCTTCATTGATGGGGCATGTCAAGGAACCCCATGTATGTGTGGGGTAGGGGCTATTCCTTTTTTTGAGTCTACACACTATATTTCTTTGAAATATGTTGTTGGGAAAGGACCAAATAATTGAGCTAAGTTTTATGCATTGTGGTTATTTTGAAAATAACAACAGACAAAGGTTTAAAACACTTGCCGATATTTGGAGATTGCAAGATGTTGATGGACTGAGAAAATAATAAATGAGAATTGAATTTTTTTTGTTTTTCCCTATCACAAATAAAGTTATGTAGGTAAGAAGAAATTTTGATGAAATAAATTTTACTCATATTTATAGAGATTTCAACATAAAAATTGATCAACTATATAAGGAAGCTATATTATTAGAGGAGGGGATCTTGTCTGATTTAGAGTTTAGAGGAGGGGGCTCAAATTTTAAACTCTGAAAGATCACTATATTGATGCATGAGATGAAAGAAATTTTAAATCTGTGTTTTCTTTTTGGTTTATGTCTTGTTTACTATTTTATCCTTAGGGTTGTAAAGAATATTTGTGAAAGAAATGTGAAGGTTTCCCTTGAGGAGCCCGAGAAGACTGTAATATGTATATATAGGATAGAGAAAAACATGTGTTTCAAGATAGTACAAATTCAATGCTTTGTGAGCCTTTTCAAGTAGTCAAATGTGTATTTTGATTTCCCATTTGAAATATCAAATATAGAGTTTTTCTTCAAAAAACAAGTGAGAGAATTCCATGAGTTGAAATAAGGGAAAATGACTATGGATTAATATATAAATAAATTCATGGAATTGTTGAGGTATGGAAATTATATCCAATATGAGAAGATAAAAATTCAGCATTTCTTAAGTGGAATACCTCAATCCTACAGGGATAGAATTTAATTTGATGAGACTTGGACACTTGAAGAGGCAATTAGAAAGGATAAGTGTTGGTATGAGTAAAAGAAAATCAAACTAGAGTCCCACAAGGCATGGAAGGATAAGGAAAATGAGAAGTTTGACCAAAGGAATAGAGGGTTCAAGCCTCGTCACTTTAGAAACTAGAAAAATACCTTCAAGCAAAATTAGCTAGCTCAAAGTGGGAATAAGCTAACTGAGTCTTTGGGAAGGAGACCAAAGTAGGATATCCAGTGGCGGGAATGTGGAGAAGACCACATGTACATGAATTTTCCTTATCGTAAGGACACTACATAAATGTTCACAAGATCTATGAGGCCACTACTGTGAATGATGTGACACAAGCTATTCCTCATTTTATGCTACATTGGTAGAGCGTTAAATAGATCACCAATAAGTTGTGGTTAAATTTGAAGGTAAGATTGCTAATCAATCCATTTCCATTTTAATTGAGTTGGGATCTAGTCATAGTTATGTTACTCCTAAATTTGTTGAAACTTGTGCTCTTAAGAAGTGTAATCATAGTAAGCCATGGTTTGACTAGCTAGCCATTGGAACTAAGAGAAAGGTTAGTGAAATGGTGGAGAGGTGTCCATTAGAGCTGAATGGACTCTTCACATGGGAAGATTTGAATATTTTTCCACTTGGTTCTTATGATGTCCTCATTGGTGTGAGCTAGTTGGAATCACATCAAGTTAAACTTGATTAATACAATAAGAATTTTGATTGCATTGATGAACATGGAAACTCAAGGGAAATAAGAAAACATTCCAAAGGCTATCTTTGTTAGACAAATTTTAGCCTTGCAATTGAATGAATTTTCTAGAAAATGATGCCAATTGTATGCAACCCACATATTGGAATCAACAAAAGATAAAGGTCCAAATCTTGAATATTATCTTTTGTTGCAATTCTTTAGGGATGCATTTCCAGATGAAGTTCCAAGAATCCCCCCAAAGAGGGATATTCATTTCTTAATTGATCTTGTGCCTAGAGCTACACTAGTATCCAAGACTCCTTATAGAATGCGTGCCCTAGAATTATTGGAGTTGAAAATGCAATTACAAGAGTTGCTAGAGAAGGGATACATTTTTCCAAGCGTGTCTCCTCGGGGAGAACTTGTCTTATTTGTGAAAAATAAAGATGCAAGTTGTGTGTTGACTATAGGTAATTGAATAAAGTCATAGTGAAGAACAAGTACCATTTCCTTGGATTGATGACTTGTTTGACCAAATGAGAGGGGGAAAATTATTATGAAAGATTGATTTGAGATCATGATATCATCAAGTTAGAATTAAGGATGAAGAAATTCATAAGACAACTTTCATAACGAGTTATGTCCATCATGAATAGTGTTTTTAGTAAGTACTTGGATAATTTTGTTCTTGGTTTTTTTGGATGATATACTAATTTATTCTAAGAATGAAGAAGAGCATGAGAATCACTTGAGGATGGTTTTGAAAGTGCTAAGAGAGCATAATTTCTATGAAAAACTAAGCAAATGTGATTTTTATCAAAACCAAATCCATTATTTGGGTCACATTATTTTAGAAGAATGAATATTTGTGGTTTTGGATAAGATTGAGGCCATAATAAATCGGCCCACTCTAAGAAATGTAACAAATATGAGATATTTCATGGGTCTTGTTGGCTATACCAAAGGTTTATTGAGGGATTTTCCAATTACTTCTTGGTAGAAGAAGGGAACCAAGTTTGAATGTGAGGAAATATTTTAATTATTGTTGGGGCATACATTTAGTCTCCCTCTTCCCGACGGTCAAGCAACAAACATTTGTGCTGGTTGAGATCTAGAGATACCATTTCTTATAGGATGTGCCCCAATCTTGAAAATCATAAATCAAGACATAATTTTTTTTTGTGTGCACAGATGTATGCATTGCATTAAGGGACTTGGTGTAGTTCTCATCGAAGATAATCACGTGAATTGTTATGAGTCACAAAGATTAAAATAACATGAGAACAACTATGCTACTCATTACTTGGAACATGTTGCAATAATGCATTCTTTGAAAATGTGGAGGCACTACTTAATGGGAAATAGGTTTGATATTAGAATCAATTATAATGGCTTGAAATATTTATTTTACTAGCCAAACTTACATGCCAAGAGAGATAGATGGTTGGAATTTCTTTGCGAGTTTGATTTTGAGATTAAGCTCATAAAAGAAAAATAAAACAAAGTTGTTGATGTACTCAATAGAAATACACATGTAGTAGTTATTATCATTTTCAAATCGGATTTGAAAAAGAGATTTATTGATTCCCCTTGCTAAATATGAACACTGCATCCAAGCAAGAGATGGATTACAACAAGAGAAATTAGAAAAGAGATATGAAGGCTATAAAAATAGAATGTATATTCCCAAATATTCAAATTTGAGAAGAATTATCATGGATGAAATACACAAAATGTTAAGCCCATAGGAAAATCCCCATATTAAGCATAAATCCCCATGTAAATCCCTAGATATTGAGTTGTTGTATTTCTATTGTTATATTAATATTGTCGTCTAGCCCTTTTAATTATAATTGTAAGTGTGTGTGTGTGTGTGTGTGTGTGATGATTTCATCTTGTCTTGTGCATGTAACATATTGTAAAATGAGGTTTCCAATTTGAGTTGGATTATTATTTGACTATTTTTTGGAGTTTGGTTCATAACATTTGGTTTCAGAGCATATGGTCCTAGGGTTTCACTCCTTCAATCGATACATATTGGTATTTTCGATATAATTTTTTTCGGGGTACTTCAGACAATGAATTTTTGAGGATAATGAGAAGACATATCTAGGTACATGTTGACGCCAAAAGACTAGAGAGTCTCAAGCATCAACATTTTCCACCTCTCGTGGAGCTAGGCGAGAAGAAGCGAGAATATCACCCTAGGCTTAAAGCCCCTGACAAGAATGAGTATTGAACTCTTGCCTAACTTTCCACTAACCTATAGTCCAAGCATAGATCTCTTTGTCTTATAATTTAACTTTTGACATTTTTTTTTAAACTTTTATGTGATTTTATGGTTTCACACTATTTGTAATCCAATTATTTTAATGTGAGGTTTTATAGAGTTGAAGTAATAAAAAAAGAAAATTAATAAGGGAAACAAATGATAAAAGTAGAAAGAATATTTTTTGTTTATTTTAAAATAAAGCTAACTAAGATACAAAGTTAATACACTTATCCTAGATTTAAAGTAACCCAATTTTTAAGAAAAAACTTGTAAAATTAATTTGAAGCAAATGGTGAGGAATTATTTTCTTTATATAACCTTTTTGGTTTTTATGCTGAAGGCATATTTAGTGTGAGGTTTTCTAAAACCAATTTTTTTTAGTCTTTTTACATTAAAACCATCTACACACTGACCTAACCCTCTAAACTGGCGTGACCCTCTAAACTGGCGTGAGTAAGATTCGTACTTCCCAGAAGAAATGCATTGGTTCCCAAATATTTGTGATCAAGTGTAGTTGGGAGTCCGCCACGTCCACGAAATAGTCAAAATTACATGGAACCGTTGGCGGCCATAATTTACAAATAACTCCCAACAAATCAGAGTTGCACTGCATCGGTTGTCCAACCCAACGTTGACACCAAGTTTGTAATAGCTGCAGGGTTGCACTGCATCGGTTCTCCTGAATTCTACACAAAATCACACGACAAAAAAACTACAATCCCCAATCTCTCCCTTTGTAGATTTGAAGTTCTTACGGTAAATTTCTTACTGTTTCTTGCTCTGTTCCTACTCTTTCTCTCTTTACTTCATATTGAAATTCGAACCTGAAATAGTCCATGACCAAGACTCATTTCATCTGAACAGTATAAGTAAACTAATTTTGCAATTATTATATGGTAATTTAAGTGCTCAATACATATCCATGATATCCATAATGAGATTGGTTTTGGTTTCATACACAAATATGTGGTTATGTGATTCACTGTTTCAGTGAAGTTGATTGGATGAAAATTTAAAATGCTGTCATGTATCTTGAAGTTGCTAGTTGTTTTTGTGGATGAAAAATATGAAGTGACAACACCTCTACCTTCAATAAATATGGTGGCCTGCGGTGCCTTATTTGGTGATGTGGTTGTTGTTATTGCAATGTTTAATGCATCTTGGTGGCTACCTAATGCGTACACCCTTGCAGGTTGAATAATAGAACTGATATTAAGGAATGACATTTAGTGTATTGTGTTTGTTGACTATTGAGATTCTTTGTAGATCATACTAATCTACTGGATATTAAGTAAGTCTATATCAGATTAAACTTCAATCTGACATAATTTTATTCGATGCATTTTTTTTGTAGGAAATGTATACATTGCATAATTTAAGTGTGGTATGGATTTTAGAAGTATATATGCATACCTGTAGGAAAGTATATATTTTCATCATATACCTCTTCCGACAAAAACACATTTCAAGACAATGTCTTTTATCTTAACAGACAAGGTTGTAACAAAAATCCAAAATGGTGAAGAAGAATTAATTCCTATCCTACAGGTTCTAGACTTCAAAAAAAGTGCAACAGAAAGATACATTGTACTCCTCTCTGATGGAAGTGATACTATACAAAGCATATTTTCTTCAAGCCTTGAAGATTATTTCACATCAGGAAAAATCGAAAATGGCTCATTGGTTCAACTTAACAACTTCACTTGTAGATCTACCCAACACAACAAGTATGAATTTTCACATACAATATTTTTACATGCTTTTCATTATTTAATGTTTTTGCAATACCTTATTGATACCTACCATAATTTCTTGCATTTTTCAGGTTGGTTATATTTACTGATATTCTGGTTCTATCTCTAAAAGATGACATCCTTGGCGACCCACAACAACACACAAATGTACGTCATTCTACCATGTAGACATTACAAACAACTGCCATGCCTCAAAAAATAATCCCTATCAACTCTTTGAATGCATACATGCATTCATGGACCATCAAAGCTAGAATCATTTCAAAGTGTGATATATGTACTTTCACAAATTCCAAAGGAGTTGGTCAAGTATTTAGCTTTGATGTACTTGACAATGAAAATACTGAGGTCCACATTACTTGCTTTAATACACAAGCATTGCATTTCCACCCTTCAACACAAATTGGTAAAGTTTACCTAATCTCTAGAGGGTTGATCAAACCTATAAACAGAGAATACAACCATTTAGAAAACGAATGGGAAATCACTCTAGATAATACCTCAATTATAGAGCCCTCTAATGAAGATGACCATTTAATTGCAACCCACAACTTCAAGTTTACTCCTATCAATGAGCTATCAACTTTACCTACTAACTTTGTTGTTGATATCCTTGGTCTTGCTATATCTATTAGTCAAGTAACCACCATATTAAGGAATAATGGCACTAAGACCCAAAAGAGAACCCTTGAATTGAAGGACATGTCAGGCTGTAGTGTTGACCTTACATTATGGGGAGTGTTTTGTATTAAAGATGGTCTCCAACAAAATTCAATTTCCAATTTCTTTCCAATGATTGCTATAAAGGCTGGAAGAATAAGTGATTTCAATCAGAGATCGATTAGTAAAACTTTCACATCCCATCTTTCAATCAATCCTGACATCAAAGAATCTCGTGATTTAAAAACTTGGTTTGAGAAGGAAGGCACAACCCTTAAATCTCACTCCTTATCTACACATGGTGCCTCGGGTGGTCACCCCTCTGTTCATAAGACAGTTATTGACATTGAAAAGGAAGGGCTTGGTCGAGATCATCAACATCCAGATTACATTTTGGTCGAGGCGAGTATCACTTCTATAAAAAGAGATGATTGTTGGTACACTGCTTTCCCTCTCCTTTTTAATAATCGCCAATGCAACAAAAAAGTTACTACAACTGAAGAGGGACAATGGCATTGTCAAAGATGAAACCAAACTATTTCTGAATGTGATTATAGGTACATGTTCCACTTCACAATCAAGGACCATACAGGAACAACCAATGTTATTTCATTCCAAGAAGCAACATAAACGCTTATTGGTATCCCTGCTAGGCAACTATATGCACTCACAGAGGAGGTGAACAATATTGAAACTACAGAGCTTTTTGGCAACTTGTTCTGTAATACATACATCTTCAAATTTTTGATACATGAAGACACATTTGGCAATGAGAAAAAAGTACAATCCATTGTTATTGCATCAGACAAAGTCGAGACCAAACTAGAGGGGAAGAAAAAATGCCACTAGCTACAACTCTTCATACAAAGTAAACAATGTTATTATGTATTTATTCCTACAATGACTTAACATAGTACCTTTTTATTTTTTGATACAACATATGTATGCCACCACTCTCTATATTGTATATATTTTGTACACATGTCTTTCCTTCTGACAATACTTGCAATACTACCTTACTTTACTATATACAACCCATGTGCGACATCAACGTTTGTAACCCATATCTTTCATAGATATATATATAT
>ML816660.1:16910-29823 GCA_009831015.1 Picea engelmannii
TCGTTTTCTTATAAAATATAATGTAAATTTTTTATACAACTTTTAAAATATATTAATAATTTAAAAACAAAATATGTTATACTAAATTAATCATATTTTATTATGATTAAAAAAAAACTTTTATATGAGGTAACACCAACATTTACATATATAAAATCATTATAATCTTTTATCTAAAAAATCACTACACACAAATATTCATTCATTGTCCTCTACAAATATATGAATATTTGTATATATTTTTATTTTGTAATTTAGGTACTAAAACCTATTGTATAAATAACTCTACAACCTATTGTATAAAAATTGCTTCTCTATACAATAACCTAACCTATTGTATAAATAACTCTACAACCTAAACAAAAAGTTTGTTAAATACATTGTTTACAAATATAAAAAACAAATATTTAAAAACTGGTTTTAAAATTCCTCAAACTACATTCTTAACAAAGTCCACGGCGATGCCACTCCAAGGCTCTTGACCTTATCCTTGCTATTATACCATTGGGAGATGTCTTAATTCAGTTTTAGTTTTCCTAGAAAAAATACGTCTCGCAAATTGGGCTAAAAGTTACATTGGCATGTAGTGGGGTGCGATGAAGACTATATAAAATGGTTAGGTCAAAGAAATTAATATTAAGACGAAATTAAATTGTATTTTCCTAACCTAAATAAATATTAAAACCCATCACTATATTTTGAAAAAACCACTTTAAGAATATATTAAATGGTTTGGTAAAAAAAATTAATACTAACCTGAAAAAAAAATTGAATATTTCCAATACCAATAAAGCTAAATAAATATTAAATATTAAAGGCCACGATAATATTTTTAAAATTCCATTTTCTTTGTCGATTTCTGTGTAAGAAAATATAAAATGTTGTCTTGGTCTGCCATTAATTTTGAACCCTTAAAATCATATTAATAATATAAAATATGCACACATTTAACATATTAAATTTGATACAAATAATTTATCACTTCAAAATTCATGACAGCTGTGACATTCATGATGACAGACCCTTATCCGAAACCATGTTTTACATTTTAAAATAATGTATTCTAAACCTTTGATTTTTTATTTTTTACAGTTTTTACTAATTTATTTATTTTTTGATATTTGTTTACTGAAATTTGATAAAAAAAAAGTTGTAACTTTAAATTTGAGTGATTGGGTGTGATTAATTAAAGTGTCCCAGTGTTGAATTTATTTATACATTAAAAAATACAATTTAAAGAACAGAAAATGATGATTTCACCAAGATCTTAGTTAGATTCAAAAAATAATGAAAAAAATCCAAAAACTGAATGTTTAAACAATTGTTTAGCTAGATTCAAAAAATAATGAAAAAATTCAAAAAGTCTAATGTTTAAACAACTGTTGTAGTAGTAGAATGAGTACAGTGGACAGTTTTTTTCTGCTACTTTTTCAGTTTGATTTTGCTCGAAATTAGGTGAGGAATGGTTGGATCTGCAGATTTGAGTGGCTAAGTTTGTATAATCCAAGTGTCCCAGTAATTTTCAGCATACTGAATCCATTTATATATTCAGAAATACAATTTAAACAACAGGAAGTAGTGTTTTTCTCCAGATTTACATTGTCGAATTCCGGCCAAAAAAACCCAAAAGGTTGAACTTTTAGTCAACGCCATTATTTTAGGATTCCAACACTGAATCCATTTATGTATTCAGAAATACAATTTAAACCACAGGAAATAGCAATTTTCTCCAGATTTACATGTCGAATTCCTGCCAAAAAACCCAAAAGTAGAATGTTTACCCAAAGCCATTATTTTAGTATTCCAACACTGAATCTGTATTCAGAAATACAATTTAAACAACAGAAATAACGATTTTCTCCATCTTTACATAACCGAATTCCTATCAGAAAAAAACTCAAAAGATAGAACGTTTAACCAACACCATTATTTTAAGATTCCAACGTTAAAACAATAACCATGGATACTGTGAAGAAAAATTGTTGAAAACGCTGAACAAAGACATACTGAAGTAACAGAAGATGGGATTATTGTGGAGGTAGCTGCCCATTTGTTCCGTTTTGGGATTTGCTGGAATTTCCGGCAGCTAACTGATCAAAGAGTGACTTAATAGGAAGAAAATCCATAGAATTTGCAGTGGAGAAGGCTTTGCAAGAGGTGAATGCCCCATCGATGACCAGATTTTGGCCGCTGATGTAGCGGGCCTCATCGCTGCACAGAAACAGGGCGGAGTTGGCAACATCAACGGCTTCGAGAGTGAGACCCTTAAGCTCTATGGTCGTCTCCAGCATATCTTCCGCGCATCTTTTGTCGAAAGAGGGGAAAGTCTTCCTCATGGCGTCGATCAACATGGGCGTCGGCACGCCCGCCGGAGAAACACAGTTCACCCGGATGCCATGCTGAGCGAGATCGATGGCGGCCGACTTCATAATCCCCAGAACGGCGTGCTTTGAAGCCGTGTAAGAAGGCTCGTTGGGCATGGCCATGACCGACGCCATGCTGGATGTCATAAGCACGGAACCTCTGGTTTTGGCGCCGATCATCGCCCGGGCCGCGTGCTTCGTGCACAGATACGCCCCCCGCACGTTCACCGCCATAACCCTCTCGAAATCCTCGAGAGTCACGTCTGCCATGGAAGAGAATAGCCCGCCCGGGATCCCGGCGTTGCTGAACATTATGTCGAGACGCCCGTGCTTCTCCAGCGCATAGTCGACCAGGGCTAAGACGTCTGTTTCCTTCGACACATCGCAGTGGAAAAAACAGGCATTCGGAGCGAGGGATTTGGCCAAACGATTTCCGAGGTCATCCTGAATGTCTGCAATCAACACTTGCGCTCCATTCTGCATTTATAACTTGGCGCTCACCTCTCTTATCCCGCTGGCTCCTCCCGTGATCACAGCAACCTTGCCCTCCAACCTGAAATATGAAATCCAACAAAAACAGGGATCAGAGATCAAATGAAGATAACCACGAAATTTCAATGAAAAAATACCTCATATTGTCTACTGCCTCTGCAAACCCCGACGATGTATATGCAGAACGGGGGGCGCAAACAACATATTTGTAATGCCTTCATCGCCATGGCACTGTCGATGATTTCAACAGCCCACTTTGCTGTCCGGACCCATTTAATTTAAATGGCTGAGAAGTTTTCAGCTTTGGTTTCTGCCTCAGATATTATACAATTCTTTTGGTGTATGTCAGCCTTATTTCGATATTTTATTTTGTTTTTTTGGGTGGGCAGTGAGTCTTCATTCAACATTTTTGGTGGGCAGTGAGTCTTCATGCAACTATGTTGTCGTTGTACGACCTTGTACATTCAACTTTCTCAAATTTGTATGTGCATTGTGTAAGGTACCAGATGTAATATAATATGCAAAAATAGGAATATTCAACATATATCAATGGAACAACATAATAATGAGAAGAGCAACACCAAAAATGACACATTTATTCAAGAAAGCAATGCTCACTTGCATCTTTGAGGGGGCAACCTGCAATATAGCAGAGCTCTATTACAATAATTCTTAAGACAAATATGTCTCGTGCCTCCTACTCTTATTTATATTAATTCTATCTTCTAAAGAACCTTCTAGGGGAAGATCTTTCTAGAAGCAAAAGCTTCTATTAGGTCTCCTTACATTGACTTGTTCACATTTATTAAATAGGCTTTATAAACTAATGTCAGTCTTTATTACAAGAAAACTATATTATTCTACCTACGTGAGGGGTTAGGGAGGTTAGGTCTCTAACATACCCTCCCCCTTGAAAAACAACCTTGTCATCAAGGCTTGAGATGAGGAAATTGTTGTAGAATGGTAGCGGGCTCCCAGGTGGCATCTTCTGGATTTGTATATTTCCACTGCATTAACACTTCCTGGATGTTGTGTTGACGGAGACAACACTCACGTTGGTCCAAGACTGCTTGGGGCTGAAATCAAATGGAACCTTCGCCATCCAACTCAAGGAGACGGGTTTGAGTTTGGCACTTAGTTCCAATCACCTTCTTTAAGCATGAGACATGAAAAACAAGATGAAGCTTAGAATCACTGGGAATAGATAACTGGTAGGCAACTGGCCTCACATGCTTAAGAATGGTATAATGACCATAAAATTCAGGGGCAAGCCTCTGACAATGTTCAACTTTGAGTAAAGTCTTCCTTTAAGGTTACAAATGAAGAAACACCTAGTTCCCTTCAACAAATTGACGTTCGGAATGACCTTGATTAGCTTGTTTCTTCATGCAATTTTGATCCATCACCAAATTTTCTTTGAGTGTATGGAGAATGGCATCACGTACTGTAAGATATTTTTCAACCTCTTGAACGTTCGAGACACCTAACATGTATGATAGAATCGATGGTGGATTTTGTCCATATATTGCTTTAAAAGGAGTCATGCGAATAGTTGTATGGTAAGATGTGTTTTACCACCATTCAACTAGTGGTAACCACTGAGACCACTGATGTTGTCGGTCAGATTCAAAACAACATAAATATATTTCCAAACACTTGTTGACAACTTGAGTTTGGCCATTAGTCTAGGGATGATAGGTGGTGTTGAGATGTAATTGAGTTCCTTGTAGCTTGAACAATTATTGCCAAAAATTGTTGGTGAACGTGGGATCCCTATCAAAGGCAATAGAATGCAACATGCCATGAAGTTTGAAGATATTATCCATGAAAACTTGAGCCACTGTGGATGCGGTGAAGGGATGTTGCAGAGCACAGAAATGAGCATATTTAGAAAGACGATGAACCACCACCATGATGATTGTCTTATTGTTGGATTTAGGTAGGCCCACAATGAAATCCATAGAAATATCCTGCCAAATAGAAGGGAGAATTGGAAGGGGTTGGACTGTCCTAGTGCTTTGACTGTTTCACCCTTGTTGCATTGACAAAAATCACATTCAACCACAAAGGTGTGGACGTCATATTTCATATCATCCTAGAGAAAATAACATTTGACCCTTTCATAGGTTTTGGTAAAATCGAAATACCCAATTGTGGGTGAAGCATGAAGCTCAGAAAGTACAGTGGATTTAAGTTGTGAATGTTTTCTTAAATATAGACGACCTTTGTAGTGAAGCTCATTATTGTGCCAAGAGTACCCTGAAGAAGCTTGAGAATTTTCTTGCAATTACTGGATTAGGCGAGAGATTTTGGGACCTTGCAACCATTCTTGGTGAGCGACGTGGATCCAATATGGGACAATGAAGGAGAGGGAAAAGAGGGACCCTTCTTCTTCATATTTTGGGAAAGAGTGTCAACGACCACATTTTCTTTTCCCTTCTTGTAAATGATCTCATAATCATAGTCAAATAGCTTGGTTACCCATTTCTGTTGCTCTGGGGATGAAATTCTTTGTTCCGGAAAAGACTTGAGGCTCTGGTGATCAATTTTAATATGGAAGCATTTCCCCAATAGATAAGTATGCCAAAGATCCATGACATGCATAATAGACAACATTTCTTTTTCATAGACTCATTGCCCAAATGTCTATCTGAAAGTTGTTTGCTGGTGAAATCCAAAGGTCGACTATCTTGCATGAGGACTGCCCCAATTCCTTTTCCTGAAACATCATATCCCAAGACAAAAATCTAAGTGAAGTATGGAAGTGTTAGGGTCGACGTTGTGCACATAGTCGCTTTCAAGGCATGGAAGGATTGATTAGCTTCTGGAGTCCAAGTGAGGACATTCATTTTAAGGAAAGTAGTGAGAGGTTCTGCAAATTTTCCATAATTCTTAACAAACTTGCGATAATAACATGTTAAACCCATAAATCCGAGCAAGCTCTTAAGAGTTTTAGGGAAAGGCCAATCCTGCATAGCTTCTCTAGACAATGAGATTCATGATGACCATTTTTGTGTCATACAAATCACTTGATCTTACTCAAGTCATCCTTCTTCTACGGTTGTGACGTTCCTCCTTCACTATTACCCTTCTTGCTAGGAACCTTTACTTTTCCCTTCGTTGTCTTACTAGAAAGGGCCATGTTCTCATCACTACCACCTTACTTGTTGGATTTAGAATCTTCTCGAGTCTCTTCCTGGATACAATTATCCCAAAGCCTCTACAATATGGAGGACTCTTCCGAGTCCAGACTCCCTTGACAAATGGTTTCCAAGACTTTGGAAGACCATTCAATTCCACATTTACAAGTTCAACGTCATCCACTTTCTCCCCAATAGTTGCAAGTTGACCACGTACACAAGTGATTCTCATGAAGTGGCTAGTAACATTATCATATCTAGACATCTATGTTAATCTGAGTTTATTTCTCAAGATCATCTTCCTGTTCAATTTTTCGCTCTAGAATAAACTTTCCAAGGCATCAAACATTTTATTGGCCATCTTCTTCTCAGATAAGTGAGGAATCAAGTGATCCTTTATTGCATCAAATATTACCCACTGGGCTCTGATCTCCTTCTTCTCATTAGGTGCCAATTCTTACAAATCTTTCGATAAAATAAAAACCTTCTATGTTATCTCCCAAAGGTCATGTTCCTTCAAAATCAAAGTAACCCTCTCTTTCCAAGATAGGAATTTATATGTTCCATCTAATCTGTAACACCCCATTTTCCCCAAATATGTAATTATGTTTGAGACTTCACGCAATGTAATTGATGAAGATTGTGATTTTGTTTATGTTAATAAAAACACCAAACAACTAACTGAGAGGGAATTCTTGCAGTATTGGCCATGATACCACGAGTGGGACTGATGAGGTGGGATTGTGATGTTTATGAGAAGAAAATAGGAAGCTTTCCTAGAAATCCTACCTACACCTACAAAACCTTGGATGCATAACTTTTCCAAAGTACCTTGTTCTCCCTGACCACAGAGAACCCATTAATGACAATCATATTGGAGAGTTGGAGTAGTTATAACTATATTCAAAATTGTACCTGAAAGAGTGAAGGGTCGATTGCAGTGTCAACTAGAAGTATGCAGAGTTAACCCTTCAATTCGGTAGTTTGACCCCTGGGAGCTTGTTTCTGAAAGAAGCGAGTGGTAATATCAAGGAATAGAAGGAATGTTCCCATGGAGGAAAAGGAATGAGGAGGAAGAGGGTGCGAGAACAGAAGAGCACACATAGATGAAAAAACACATTGTGTAGAGAGACAAAAACCACTCACACCTAGAGACGAGTAGTTTGACTCACAAAAAATGGTAATGTGAGTGAGCAGATCGTGCTCATGCATATAGACTTGAGAAACAAAAGAACTGTGAATTTTTCCTGAGGAAAATAGGAATATTTCCTATGACATGAATGGTCACCCTAAAATAGAGAATACCCATATTCGTACTCGAGCAAAGAGGGACACGACTTTGTGATTTTTGTAAAGAAACTGACATTAGTAAGGGGAGGGCACCGAAGGAATGTGTAACAGAGAAATGACTCCCTTGTGCAGAGGAAATCCATCTTGAAATGTGCCTGATAAACGTGTGGAGGTCCTAAGCCTAGTGGAAAGAGGGGAAATTTTGTTATTTCCAATGGAGTGAAGGAGAGTAACCTTCCTGATCCATTCCTTGACCTATTAGCCAACCTATGAGAGTCCCATAGTGGTATGATGGCCTGACATGAGGGTGGATTGCTATAGAAAGGAAAAATTACAGCACAACCTACAGTTGGGTGGAAAGACATTCACCCTTGATCAATTGGCTAGTTGAAAATTACATTGAATAGATAAGTATTTCTCTGAATGTCCATTGAATGTTTATTAATGGTTGTGATCTACACTCTATTATTGATAATAGTCTGTCTATGATGATTGAAATATTGAATTTTAGTTTAAAGTGAGGAATGTAACATCCTTTTAAGGGGTTAATGAATTAACTCTGAGGATTGTGTATGGGAAGCCAGTGCAGGTTGATAACTCCATGTTTTCCCCATCCCTTGAGTGGAAAGTTTGCAGTATATAAAAATCTCCATTTAGGAGTCTTGGTAGAATTTTTCATGCTTGTTGATGAAGTGAGTTGAGAGCATGAGGGAGTAGAGTCAAAATCCATGCATGAAGTTGCAAGGAAGACCTCAAATCCAATTCAGTTGTGAGTGTAAGACTTATTGAAGAAGTGAAGAATATTGATAATAAGTGAAAACATTGTCATAGATTTGCTCACTTGGATTCAAAGTGTTTTTATCTCCATCCCGATGATAAAAATACTTGGATTTTGAAGGTACTGATGAAGATTTTCCTCCAAGTGAGGATTTCCAAGGCACAAATGAGAATGATGAAGAATCCCCCCCAAGTGAGTATTTTAAAAGTAGTGATGATGATTATGGAAATGGTGGACAATATTTCCTGAGTGGGGAATTCAAACGAAGCAATGTTGGTGATGATGATTATCCTCCAAGTGAGGATTTTCAAGGTACCGATGAGGATGATGAATATTTTCCTCCAAGTGAGGATTTTCAAGTCAATAATGAGGATGATGAAGAATTTCCATAAAGTGGAGATTTTCAAAGTAGTGAAGATGATTATGCCATTGGTGGACACTCTTTCCCGAGTGAGAAATTTAAAGGCAGCAATGTTGATGATGATGATTTTCCTCCAAGTGAGGATTTTCAAGATACCGATGAAGATTTTCAAGGCACTAAGTAGAATGATGAATAATTTCCCTCAAGTGGGGATTTTGAAAGTAGTGAAGATGATTATGTCAATGGTGGACACAATGTTGATGATAATTTTCCTCCAAATGAGGATTTTCAAGGCACTGATGACGATGATGGAATTTTTTTCCAAGTGAGGATCTTAATGGAATTTATAGTCTAATGGGTTATGATGATTTTCCTTCAAGTGAATATTTTCATGGAAGATCCAATGACATTGGTGATGATGGTAATAATTTTTTTAGTGATTTTGATATTCCTCTCATCATTGAGATTATCAATGAAGATGATGATGGAACTAGGAATGAAGATCATTTTCTCAATAATTCAGGTACAACAAATCAAGGTGATCGACATTCTCTTGTTCAGTCTACTGACAATGTTTTGTTTGATATTCCTTTTGGTGATGAGGAAAATCCTTCTAGTGAGCATGATGAAATAGTGGAGACATTGTAAAGAAACATTATGTCTAGGACCAAGACTAGACCTTTTTATATCAAACCAAATTGTTCTAGTTATACAAGGTCTAGGAAAGAATTTCACACTAAATCAATTTCCATAAGTAAATTGATTTCAAATGAATGTTGTCAAAATAATTGTTTGAAAAGTATGGACTACATGTGTGCCTTGAATAAAAGGAAGACATATTTGTCAATGAATAAGAGCATACAAAATTCATATTTGATTGGGTGCATGATATCCACCAAGACAGGATATGATTATCGCATTGAGAATATTTTACTTTGCAGAAAGGCTTTAAAAAAAAATCACTCAATTGGTAATCTTTGTTTATCAAGAATTCATACAAGGTTGGAAAAAGATCATTTATTTTATTCAAAGGTACATCATGGACGAGAGAGTGGGCCATTGACAAACACTACATTGTCATTGATGCGTGACTTCTTTTCCAAACATGGAGAGTGTATGCCAGATAGAGACACAATACATATTCCAGATAATTTCTCAAGGAGGGAAATCTACAACTTGTACAAAGGATATGCTAAAGGTGTTGAAGGAAATGGTAATTTTATTACATATGCATATTTTACAAGAATATGGAAGAAACAATTCAACAATGTATGTATTCCTAAGAAGTCAAGGATGGTGATTTTACAGTATATGTGCTACTCTTAAATCAAGAAGAGATAAATTTGAAGGGGCAGAAAGAGGTATGTATTTACTATTTTTTTTAAGTTGGATAGTTATCAACTATGAAAACATATGATCAATATTTTCATTTTATGTCATGTGTAGACTCCATAGTCAAATCACTTCAAGAACATTAGAACCAACAATCAAGTGAAAGGAAAAAGTTGCACAAACATCGGAATATGTGTTATGATGCTCCAAACAAATATTTAGGTATGATAATTGATGGCATGGACCAGAAGAAAACAATTCTACCACATTTTTTCGACACAAAAAAATTTTTACAGGAAGAGAATTTCATTCAATTTCACTTGGTTGGTTGTATGGTTTTCAATGGAAAATTATGTCCAAGGGTTTACTTCACAACTCCAAATATTCATAATGATGCAAATCTTACCATCACCATAATTCATCATGTGCTCACTCACTGGTCTAGAAATCTTCTTCAAGTTCTCTATCTATAGTTGGACAACACTAATCATGAAAATAAAAATCAAATTGTGTTTGGATATCTAAGCATGCTTGTTGAACTAGGAATATTTCAAAAGGTGAAAGTTGGTTTCCTTCTTGTTGGAAACACTCATGATCATATTGATCAAATGTTCAGTCATTTTTCAGTAACATTGAAGAGGAAAAATGTTGGAATCCTACCATCATTGATTGAATGTATTAAGAAAGCATACATTCTAGAGCATCTTTTTCATATATTAGAAGATGTTGTTGACATGCAAAGATTTATTCAGGGATCGCATCGTGAAGAAAATGTATTGATCAACTTAATGAAATTAGCATCCAACATTAATTTTGTTTCAAAAAAGTTGATGGGAAAACACTTATATGGAGAAAACAATATTCAATTACTACAAAATGGGGGCCTTCATCAGGTTTAGCATTTTTTAATTTCATTCCAGATCATCAAATATTTGTATCAAAGTTATTATTGTTACAATCAGTTGTTGAAATCCATAATGCACGGAGACATAATAGAGATGTAGATTACTCTGAATGCATGGAAGAAATAAAAAAGTCCATTAAAGATACATATGAGTACTTTGATGTTGTTGATTCTGTTTGGTGGGAGTATTTATTCAATAGTCAAAGTGACATAATTTCAAGCTCAACAAATGAAGATACATTTTTGAAGACTCCATTTCATTGGCCACAAAATATTCCAAATGAATCCGAAGAAAGAAACATTGTTGAACAACAATAATTTCAAGGTGCTATTGAGTTTACACAAGTAGAGGAAAGAGAAATGTATATTGGTTTGCGAAGGCCACGTGCACAACATGAAACCATGGAATAACTTTATAGAGGTTAAGTACAAGATACTAAGGAGGGTAGCATGATTGCAGTCTTAGCGACTGTAGATCCACGTGGTTATCTATTATGGATTGCAAAGGTTATAAAGATTGAGAAAGAAAATGAAGATGTTATTGTAATTGAAGTGCATTGGTATGCAAAAGGTACACACCCATTCAATGGTGTGTACAAGCCATAGATGGTGGTTAAGAAACATGTCAATAGAAAGAGAAAAAGAAAGGGTCAGAATACAACTCGTTCTCGCACTGACCTCTTAAAATTATATGATGTTGACATACTTGTTTATGACTTCAATTTGACAAAGAGAGGAACTCTTCGCTCCAAGACAACAAAGATTATCAAGAGGTTGCTACCACAATAAATAAATGCAATATGGGAGTCTGTTGAACCTAGTCGTAGATATAAAAGACTTTTGACATTTGAAATGTTGAGCATGCATGTAGACTCAGATGGTTCATTCATTGAAAATAGAGAAGAGTATGGATCATCCACATCTTCATCCAATCATTCATCTGAAGACAATGTAGACTGTGATAGTATTTCAGAATCCATGAGTCAATCTGAATAAGTGTATGAAACATCTTATGTATATTTTATCCATATGATGTTTGTATGGTAACTAGAAATGAGCATTGAACTTACATATGATATTACATGAAATTATGAATCATTTTTATTTTTTTATGAATTATATGTTTGATTATGGAGAATATAATAAAATTTCTTAGCTCATATGTTTTGAATATGGACAACAAAACAAAACTTTTAAGAAATAATTTATCTTTCATTCAATGTAACTTGTATTTACTTTTTTTAATTAAAAATAAAAATATATATATATATATATTAAAAAGTGATGTTGAATTTTTAAACTATAGTGTAATATTTTCATGGCATTATGTATTACATTGTGCTTGGAGTGATAAACTAAGATTTAAAAAGTAAGCATTTAAGGGTTGATTTTATGATTTTATTTATAATAATAATGAGTTATTTTACCACTTTTTAAAAATGTATCATTTTAATACCCCAATTTTAGAATGGGTGCTACCGGTAGCAGTACTTTTCAATTTGATGGTTGATTTTGAGGTTTTGGTTTTAATGGTACCAATTGCTAAAATACAATTTCAAATTATCTAAAATTTTAACGTTTTGAAAAAGGAAAAAATTTATGTAACATCATTTTTTTATTTAGGTGCTTATTTTAAGGTTTTTCTGAACTATTGTCTGAGTTTTGAATACCATGTTTGAAAAATGTTGTAATTTTGACACTGTTTGAAAAAATAGTGCTACTGGTAGCACCACTTTTTTTATTTGGGGGTTGATTTTCATGTTTTTTTATGCAAAAATATGAGTTTTTTAGACAAGAGTTCTCATTTTGAGGTCACAGTTATCATTAAGTCGATAACTTTGTTACCAATTGATAGGTTAAAAACAACAGTTAAAAATAGATCTAAAATAAAATTCCATAGATCTAATGCACAAGTATATAGATCTGATATTATCATGAATAGATCTGAAGCATAATTATAAAGATATCTAACCCACATGAACATATATGAAGCTAAAATATCTAGATCTGAAATACACTGAGACAGATCTAACATAACTAATAAGAAAAATGATAGTGAGAGAACAATAGAACACTAAATATTTTACATGGAAAACCCAACAAGGAAAAACCACGGGGAAGAGATCAACCTTTATTTCTTATTAGCAAATAAATACATCAAGCTTTATATTTACTCCTTGTGCTTCATCTTTACACTTTCTTCTTGATCCACTCGTGCTTGTACATTTTATGTGAGAGAAAGAATATATATAT
>ML816660.1:43791-54013 GCA_009831015.1 Picea engelmannii
GGGGGGGGAAAGGGAACAATTAATAGAAATAAGGAAACTTGTAATAAAGGAAACTTAATAATGGACAGTAGGGGACATAGGGTAAAAAGAAAAAAAGAATCAGTAGTTTAGGAGTTACTAAAAATCAACAACTTCATTTTAGGAAAGTTATTAAAAGCATGAGAGGGGATCTAGGAACCCTAGGAGTAATTTTAGGAGCGACTATAGGGGGGGTGAGGGAATTGAGTCTTTTATTTAAATTAAAGAAAATAATTTTGGAGAAACGTGGGGGATGAGTGACACTTGGACGGCAGAGAATTTTTAGAGAATTGTCATTAAAAATTAAATTAATAATGATTTAGGGAAAGTAGGTGGGTTTCAAATTTCTATAAAAGAAGGGGAAAGGGAGGAAGAAGGGGATGAACGGTGAGCGTAATGTTACGCTGTCGGATTGTGGCTTGACTGTTTTCTTGTGAGGAGTTGGGAAATTCTCAGCTGTATTGGAGTGGTAGCTCAGCCTTGGAGGTGAGCTGAGAAGCTAGTTTTATCTCTGGATCTTGTGTGGCCCCTTTGCGGCTTGGGGGGCTAAGGGGGAAGCAGAGTACCCCTAGCGATTGGATGGGAGGTACCGGTGAGTTCGCTACGATCGGCAAGCAGGAGCGGCAAGGAGCACGAGACATCAATCGAGGCGCGGACATCAGTCAAGGCGATCGAAGGGGAAAAAGGTACGCGCGTCATTTGGTAGTAGAATGCTTGGATGTAATTCTTCGCTGTAATATTGTTGTTGTATATCCTTTTCATTCATCGCTCTGGACTGTATAAAATCATTTCTGTTGTAATTCTAGACTGTATAAAATTATTCTGCTGTAATTCTGGACTGTGCAAATTTAAATGATGGTGCGGGAATGTGTAATTATTAATATTTGTTGTTATGGAAATTTTGACCGTGGGTTGGTTTGGGGCGATCAATTCTGTGGGCGTTTTCTTTATTTACTGTGGGCCTTCCGTGGTGGGCATTTCATCTTATAAAATTTCGGTCATGTCTTTTAAATTTACTGTCATTCATTGCTTAAACTACTGTCACTTCGTTGCTGTCTCCTGGCAATTCGTTTCACCTCCTGGCCAATCGTTTTAACCTGGCAGTTCCTTTTAATCCTGGCAATTCGTTTTATCTTCTGGCAATGCATTTATGTGGGGCATTTAAATGATTTGTGTTGCCTGCATTTAACATCTTTTCTAGTTTTATGAATCTGGCCATTTGAGATTTGGATTTCATGTTTGTTAGTTTTCGGTTCACCTCTGTCAATAATGAGATAGCTGGGAACGGGTACAGTACTGGCATTTTAGCCCAAGAAATTCGAACTAATATTGTTCTTACCATATTAAATAAATTTCCGACCGGTACAACATGGGCATTTTAGATAACGGAATTCGAACTGAATGATTCTGGTAATATCTAGACAAATCGCGAACTGGTATGAAATTGGGCATTCCAGATTCGATTACGCATGCATGATTTTCGTTTGGGCATTTTTCTTTCTGTGTTTGGCATTGGGCTTTCTGGTTTTCGAATTGGCATCCCTGGGACTGTTGATTTCGTTTTACATTATTGCATGGGCGTTTTCTTTTCTGTGGGCGATTTGGGAGAAGGACCTTCGAACAACCCGTGATCTCCTTTAAAACTCAGTGAATCACCCTTTAAATTTTCTCTGCGTCTTGCATCTCTCCCTTCATATAACATCCGTTCTGCGTCCATAATGATGTGTCTATTAAATCCTCTGTTCGTGTGTTAAATCCCCCCTTTCTGCGCCCCACCAGTCATATGTTTAATTCACTGTTTGTCATAATTGCATTTATTATGTCTGAGTCGATGGTAAGAGGGGCGTTTCTGTCCGGTTGTTTGGTAATTTCCTTGTTCCATGTTGCATTCGGTATAATTTCCCCTTTTTGCGCCCTGGTGAGGTTTATGTTTAAAATCGCCTTTCATTGCTAACTGTAGGGTCCTGTTATTTTAACTGTGATACTGTTGATATAAAGCGAACTGCATGGCTATCCATTGATCTTCTCATTATAGTTCCCATTTGTTAGTGATAACCATGCATTGTAATTTCCTTGCCTTCTTGCTAAATATTATGGTAATATCAAAGTAGAGGGTTGGGTCATTTTGCAAAATGGTTCGGAGCAAATTTTGCAAATTTTTGAAAAACAACAATCCTTCCAGAGGACGCACAACTTTTTTTCCCCGACACAGTAAGGCTCCACTCATAGGCACAACCTGAACATGACACCTGCAAATCTACTCGACATATATTTTTTTGTATCTTATATCGCATTGTATATATTCCTACTGATGGCAAAAGAACTACTCATTTGTTTGTAACAGATGGAAAGTGTTCAACACCTACAAAATGTAATTTTGTCTCTTCAGATGAATAAAATTACATTTTTTTTCCAAAATAAATAAATATATGATAATGGAAAACACTCTAAAACATTATAAAAGTTTTAAAAATTCTAGAAATATAATTATTTTATTATTTTATCTCACATAAAACAAAATACAAATTTATAAATAAATATATAAGTTAATAAACTAATTTAAAACATTATAAAAGTTTTAAAAATTCTAGAAATATAATTATTTTATTATTTTATCTGACATAAAACAAAATACAAATTTATAAGTAAATATATAAGTTAAAAATTCTAGAAATATAATTATTTTATTATTTTATCTCACATAAAACAAAATACAAATTTATAAGTAAATATATAAGTTAATAAACTAATTTAATGCAATAAAAATTTTAAAAAACTCACTCACTTAACCACAATGCAAACACATTTAATTTAAAACTTATTGGTTTAAGAATGCTCAAGTCTAAGATCTCTACAACGCAGACTATGAAAATAAATCACCTATGTATTTATTTTAATGTGTGTGTTATGAAAAGATAAGTCAATCCTTTTCTAGGAGGATTTTACTTGCTTCATTTTAAGTCATAGTTTGAAAATTTGCGCAAGGACTTAGTAAAGACATGTAGTGGACATATTATTTTTGATTGAAACTTTGCATACGGACCTAGTAAAGAGACATAAACATATATTGGACATATTATCTTTGATTAGAAATAATAACAAAATAATGTTTTTTTTTTCTTATAAAAATAAATAATATGCACATTTATATTTTCATTAAAAATTATATATTAAAAAAAATATATATATGCATTCCTTATGCTTTTTGCCTCCTTTGATTTTGAAACTAGTGAACGTGTTTAAATTTACATAAAAAAAAACTGAAACTAGTGAACGTGTTTAAATTTACAAACAAAAACTATATTAGATAGGATTGTGTGCTTTTCTCCTTTTCATGGAAAAGCTTAGTTTTCATGCCTCGGGATGAATGTCTCGGTACTTATCTTTTAAGTGAAGTATTAGTGTTTAATTCTTTAAACAAAAATTTTGAATTTCACATACCATATTTCACTATGTATTTAAGAAATATTATTGTTTAGTTTTTTTATAATTTTATAAGTTTTATAATATAGTTTATGTGTTTAATAAGTTTTTTATAATTTTATAAGTTTTATAATATAGTTTATGTGTTTAATGCTCTAAAATAAAGTATTAGTGTTTAAATACTTTTCATTTTATTCTAAAATTAATAATTTCCATTTTATGATATACTACATAAAACTAGATTATTTATAATGTTATTCTAAGAATTGAGATGTTTTTTTTAATTATTAACTTACTACTATATATTTATTAAAATCATGAAGTTATTTCATTTATTATTTAATGTTAATTTTTTTAATGAAATCTCTAACTAGCATCGTTTCTCATCGTTTTAAGTGATTTGTAAATGTTAGGGTTTTTGTGTACACGATGAGTTGTACCGAAAAGTGGGTAAAAGTTCTAGAGAAGAACCTCAAAAATTACAATATTGTTCTAAATAATATGAGATGATATTAAGTAGAAAAATGATAAAAAAAAAAATTATATAGTAAATAATAAACTAAATAATTTAATGATTTTAAAAAACGTATATAGTAGATTAATAATAATAAAAAAAATCACCTTAGAAACATATATTGTATAAATAACTCTACAACCTATTGTATAAAAATTGCTTCTCTATACAATAACCTAACCTATTGTATAAATAACTCTACAACCTAAACAAAAAGGTTATTAAATACATTGTTTACAAATATAAAAAACAAATATTTAAAAACTGGTTTTAAAATTCCTCAAACTACATTCTTAACAAAGTCCACGGCGATGCCACTCCAAGGCTCTTGACCTTATCCTTGCTATTATACCATTGGGAGATGTCTTAATTCAGTTTTAGTTTTCCTAGAAAAAATACGTCTCGCAAATTGGGCTAAAAGTTACATTGGCATGTAGTGGGGTGCGATGAAGACTATATAAAATGGTTAGGTCAAAGAAGTTAATATTAAGACGAAATTAAATTGTATTTTCCTAACCTAAATAAATATTAAAACCCATCACTATATTTTGAAAATACCACTTTAAGAATATATTAAATGGTTTGGTAAAAAAAATTAATACTAACCTGAAAAAAAAATTGAATATTTCCATTATCAATAAAGCTAAATAAATATTAAATATTAAATATGAAATGCCACGAGAATATTTTTAAAATTCCACTTTCTTTGTCGATTTCTGTGTAAGAAAATATAAAGTATTGTCTTGGTCTGCCATTAATTTTTAACCCTTAAAATCATATTAATAATATAAAATATGCATACATTTAACATATTAAATTTGATACAAATAATTTATCACTTCAAAATTCATGACAGCTGTGACATTCATGATGACAGACCCTTATCCGAAACCATGTTTTGCATTTTAAAATAATGTAGTCTAAACTTTTGATTTTTTATTTTTTTAGAGTTTTTACTAATTTATATATTTTTTGATATTTGTTTATTGAAATTTGATAAAAAAAAAAGTTGTAATTCCATATTTGAGTGATTGGGTGTGATTAATTAAAGTGTCCTTGTGCTGAATTTATTTATACATTCAAAAATACAATTTAAAGAACATAAAATGATGATTTCACCAAAATCTTAACTAGATTCAAAAAATAATGAAAAAAATCAAAAAGTCTAATGTTTAAACCACTGTTTAGCTAGATTCAAAATATAATGAAAAAATTCAAAAAGTTTAATGTTTAAACAACTGTTGTAGTAGTAGAATGAGTACAATTGACAGTTTTTTTTGCTATTTTTTCAGTTTGATTTTGCTCGAAATTAGATGAGGAATGGTTGGATCTGCAGATTTGAGTTGTTAAGTTTGTATAATCCAAGTGCCCCAATGGTTTTCAGCATACTGAATCCATTTATATATTCAGAAATACAATTTAAACAACAGGAAATAGTGTTTTTCCCCAGATTTACATTGTCAGATTCCAGCCAAAAAAACCCAAAAGGTAGAACGTTTAGTCAACGCCATTATTTTAGGATTCCAACACTAAATCCATTTATATATTCAGAAATACAATTTAAACAACAGGAAACAACAATTTTCTCCAGATTTACATGTCAAATTCCTGTCAAAAAACCCAAAAGGTAGAATGTTTAGCCAAAGCTATTATTTTAGGATTCCAACACTGAATCTATATTCAGAAATACAATTTAAACAACAGGAAATAGAGATTTTCTCAATCTTTACATAACTGAATTCCTGTAAAAAAAAACTCAAAAGGTAGAACGTTTAGCCAACGCCATTATTTTAGGATTCCAACGTTAAAACAATAGATACTGTGAAGAAAAATTGTTGAAAACGCTGAACAAAGACATACTGAAGTAACAGAAGATGGGATTATTGTGGAGGTAGCTGCCCATTTGTTCCGTTTTGGGATTTGCTGGAATTTCCGGCAGCTAACTGATCAAAGAATGACTTGATAGGAAGAAAATCCATAGAATTTGCAGTGGAGAAGGCTTTGCAAGAGGTGAATGCCCCATCGATGACCAGATTTTGGCCGCTGATGTAGCGGGCGTCATCGCTGCACAGAAACAGGGCGGAGTTGGCAACATCAACAGCTTCGAGAGTGAGACCCTTAAGCTCCATGGTCGTCTCCAGCATATCTTCCGCGCATCTTTTGTCGAAAGAGGGGAAAGTCTTCCTCATGGCGTCGATCAACATGGGCGTCGGCACGCCCGCCGGAGAAACGCAGTTCACCCGGATGCCATGCTGAGCGAGATCGATGGCGGCCGACTTCATAATCCCCAGAACGGCGTGCTTGGAAGCCGTGTAAGAAGGCCCGTTGGGCATGGCCATGACCGACGCCATGCTGGATGTCATAAGCACRGAACCTCTGGTTTTGGCGCCGATCATCGCCCGGGCCGCGTGCTTCGTGCACAGATACGCCCCCCGCACGTTCACCGCCATAACCCTCTCGAAATCCTCGAGAGTCACGTCTGCCATGGAAGAGAATAGCCCGCCCGGGATCCCGGCGTTGCTGAACATTATGTCGAGACGCCCGTGCTTCTCCAGCGCGTAGTCGACCAGGGCGGAGACGTCCGTTTCCTTCGACACATCACAGTGGAAAAAACAGGCATTCGGTGCGAGGGATTTGGCCAAACGATTTCCGAGGTCGTCCTGAATGTCTGCAATCACCACTTGCGCTCCATTCTCCACAAATAACTTGGCGCTCACCTCTCCTATCCCGCTGGCTCCTCCTGTGATCACAGCGACCTTGCCCTCCAACCTGAAATATGAAATCCAACAAAAACAGGCATCAGAGATCTGTGTTCTTTGTTATCAATAAATGAAGATAACCACGAAATTTCAATGAAAAAATACCTCATATTGTCTACTGCCTCTGCAAACCCCGACGATGGATATGCAGAACAGGGGGCGCAAACCACATATTTGTAATGCCTTCATTGCCATGGCATTGTCGCTGAGTTTCAACAACCCACTTTGCTGTCCGGACCCATTTTAATTTAAATGGCTGAGAAGTTTTCAGCTTTGGGTTCTGCCTCAGATATTATACAATTCTTTTGTTGTATGACAGCCTTAGTTCGATATTTTATTTTGTTTTTTTGGTGGGCAGTGAGTCTTCATTCAACATTTTATTCCGTGTTCGGTGGGCAGCGGGATGTGAGTGGAGCATGATAGGAATCTAACCTCCCTTTCTCCAAACTTATGACAACATTTTCACGATACTTGAAGATTAAGTTATAATTTTTTATTTATTTTTAATTAAAATTTAGTAATATAAATCTTTATGAAATCATAATTTTATTATTTAAATTATAGTTATGAATATAAAAATAAATTAAAAAAACAAAATACATTAAAATTTTAAAAACTTTAAAATAAACATCAATTAATTAAAATACTTGATATTCAATAATTAATTAATGAATATGTTTGCTTAACTTTTTCGAAAAGTTTAAATATTTTATGTTTTACAACCTTGCCCTTCCATACTATTGTATGTCATGTGGCCATCCTATTGAAGTTTTATATTTAAGTGGCCATCATGAGCATTTTAAAAGGACAGATCATGTTTTAAAAACAATATATATAAGGTAAAGTGCACTCTAAAACCTCTAAAGTATAAGTATTTTTTTTTCCATGAAAAAAAATGCGTTTTATATTTAAAAAGATATAAAAATATATAGACAAATACATAAGGAGGTAACTATTCTTTTGGATAAATTCAGTTCTTTCTATCAAAAATATTGAATGTGCAAGTATTGAAATTCAGTCCTTTAGTATTGAACTTCAGTAACTGTTCTTTTGGATAAATTCAGTTCTTTCTAAAATCTCTAAAGTACAAGTATTGAATGTCCATATCTTATAATATTAATCACGTTGTGAAGTATACTTTACATTTTTCAATGAAGTACAACACATTTTCTTTTTAATCCATGAATAATATCAATGTTCTCCTACCACAAAATTCGCATGGACCGGGACCTCGACACTTTGGACCTGGACCATATGGGCATGCCCTTAAATATTAAAAAAAAAAGAATTTATTTATATATGGAGAGATAAAAGAATTTATTTATATATGGAAAGAAAGTTATTTGAATTTTTTTGACACTCTATTTATCATTTTGGACATTAAAGTTTGAAAAAGTAGAAAATAGTGTTGAGTTTAATATTTATAAATGTTTTAGTTTAAATGTTTTAAGTTTTTGTTTTTTTTTGGGAATGTTTTTCTTAAATTCAGTTAGCAATTGTTGTATGTCTAGATTTGAGTGGTTAATTTTGTGTAATCCCCATTTTTCAACAGGCTGAATCTATTTCTACATTCAAAAATACAATTTAAACAATACAAAACTGTGATTTCATACAGATTTATGTTAAATGAATCGATTAAGTTAAAATAAGATATTAGAAAGATTAAATAAACTAAAGAGAAAAAATAAGATAAGTAAAAAATATAAAAATGATTGAAAATATAAAATTACAGAAATAAAGAAGGAAAAAAGTTACTTTTTAACATGATTTTAGATCATTTGATTTATCATGCTGTAATCATATTAGTTAAAAAAATTTAAATTAAATATGCAATAATCATGATTATCTTCTTTAATTAAATATTAATTTATTAAACCTTAACTTAAATATGCAATAATCATGATTATCATCACTAATTAAATATTAATTTATTAAACCTTAACTAGAATGATTAATAAACCTTAACTAGAATTATGAATAAATTCTTGAAAATTAATAAACCTTAACTAGAATTATGAATAAATTCTTGAAAATTAGAATATAATTTGATGAAATCTTAATTCTTAACTATGTCGATAGATTCAGAATTAATTGGTATATTTAGAATTATGGACAATTCTAAAGATTACCTAGAATTTAAATCATAACAAATTTTGAGCATACATTAAAAAAAACCTCAAATTCTCACAAAATTCCTGCTATGAATGAAAACCATTTTACTAAATGAAAATTCAAGTTCTACCAAAATGATTCATAGTCCATTTTTACTACATGGAAATTTAACTTTGACCGAAAACCTTCGTTAAAATCAATATTTTTTTTAATATACGTACTCTGGTTTGGACCGCTTCTTTCCATATACATTTGCAATTATTTCAAAGTCAAACACAATTTCTCATAATTGCATACTTATATCAAAATAAACGGATATCAAGTATTTTAAATTATTGCAAAGTCTTATTAGTCCCTATTAGTCCCTCTAATGGGACTATAGTAATGAATTTGTTTTTGATGTGATATTGATGTGATATTAATTTGCTTTTTACCATAAATTTGTGTATGCAATATAATGTTTAACATGGAAAAACAAATATATATTTTTGGATATAATAAAAATATTTGTGTTTCTCATTTTTAATTGGTTGATACAATTGAAGTGTTATTTCTCCCTTCACGTCTTTCAATATATATAATTAATTACATAATCAATGAATTTCACCAATCACCACATCTCATTATAAAAAAGTTGTACTATGTATTTATTATTATGCATTATTATATTTATATTATATTTATTATCTAATATATTATTTATTATTATATTTATATTATATTTATTATATTTATATTATATTTATGAATATTATAGTTTCATTCAGTTTATGGTTAATTATACATTTTGAATAACAAACAACCCTCAATTATTATCTTTTGACAAAAAATATTCATTACTTGTGCATTTAGTTATATTAAGTTTCATTGTTCAACATGTATTTCCCAACTAACTTGGGCTGTGTTGCCATGCAACCCTTGTTTCAATTTAAATGCACAATTTTTTTTTAAAGTAAAGTTTATTCTTGATGTACTTATTTTTCTAAAATTTTAACCATTTAGATTATCTTAAAATATGTCAAAAAATTGAGAAAATGTTTTATGGTTACAACTTCCATCAATTAAGTAAAACTATAATTCTCGACAAATTTTTTCATTAGTTATTCTACTTATAAGTTTATTCTTAGGGGCTCGCACTAAGTTGAGAGTCAAAAAGGTGGTAATGGGGTTTATAGGAATGCACACACATGAGTGTGCTCAAGTTCTTAGAAATCTACATGCATTAGTAAGCATGTAACCTCGGTGTTCCCCATGTTAGCACATAATTATGACTGGGGGTACTCTCTTGAAAAAGCATCGCTTGGGCGAAGAAAAAAGATAAAAAAAAACCCACTTTCCCAAAGTTTTGAGGGCGGGCGCGTCATTTTAATGAATGGGCACTTTTGGGCGATCACGA